>JAIPRL010000178.1:32535-88293 GCA_025469235.1 Pemphigus obesinymphae
CAAATAAAAATGTATGGGTGCACTCCTGACTATGCAGTTAATTAGATTAGTCATCATAAATGCGTTTCCCTAATTATATTTATTTTTAATTTAAAAACATTGTTTATTAATTAATTTGATTTATTTAATTTATATTGTTTATTTTTAATCGTCATAATTCAGTTTTAAATATTATGTATACACATAATTAAAATATTCATTGATTTATTGTATGAAACTTTTTAATCAATTTTATCAATTACTAAAAAGTGTTTTTTAAAACAAAAAAGCAATAAGTAAGCTAATTATTTCAGTCAGAATCTAGTTTTTTTTAACTTATTTTATGCTGCTGGATGTAAGAATATCTGAACTAAAAATGTATTAATTTCGTAAAATCGATTATTTTGATAATATGTAAGAAAAACTCTAATAATATAGAACGTGTTTCATAACAATATAACATAAAATTATGGCCAGTGACTACTAGCGCTGTAATTCAGATTAACACCGCTCGTGACCGCGAAATTCTACAGTACAATATAGTGCGAGCGCCAACCTTAGTAGATAACCGTGGTTCCGACCTAATCAATACGTCACAATTTTTATTTATGTATATATCTAAAAAGTGTTGCCTATAGTACTAATCCCAGAAATATTCTCGATCTTAAAAGATGGATCGCCAAAGAAATCAACAACATTCTTCCCAATACCTTCTGCCAGGTAGTGCAAAATCAACTGAGTTTTTTCAATGTCATTGACAACATTTAACTGGTATTGGTTTTATATATATATATATATTTGTTATTTTAACTTTATCAAACAATCGATTACTTATTAGAATTAAAATAAAAAAATAAATAAAAATTAAAATCGAATTACAAATCATAATTCTCCAAAAGTAAATATGCAATCGTAATCCAGCCAATATAATAATATAATGTTCTCAGTTATCTAAATATACTTTAAAATTTATTTTAAAGTACAAGTCAAATGTTCAATTGTTTTTATTCTAGTGATTTTCCGGACCTACCAAATTAATACATTTAATCTGTACCACCTTAACGGATGATTGGATCACAAATAGTGTATTATATTTATAGATAGATCTAACTAAAGTTAATCAATTGATATAGATTTGGTTTTATTAAATCCAAAATTTTCAAAATATTAAATGAACATTTTTTTTTTTTTAATGTTTTTTTTTTTAAAGTTTAGGTATCGTGTATCGTGAGAATCCGTTTTGCGCATTTGTGAATTTTATGACGTTACAATGCATTCGTATTTATCGATTGAAAAACTATAGTTTGGTTTGACGGTATCCGGAGGTTTAATTTTAAAGTATCAGATTTCGAACAGTGCTCAGTGGGTATAATGCCTCGTATATGACTAAGAATGTTGACCAAGCACATGGATAATTATTATTATTAACTATTCTGATGAGGTTTTAGAAACATTTGTATAATCTATAATATGTATTACGGGTTTTCACTGTGATCCACGATGTCGATAACCTACAATCTACATCCTGATATGCGATCTAAAGACTTATACATGCAATATAAAATGTATATGACTGACGTGAAATGGTTCTTAGTGTTCGTACGTTATGAAATTCAGCAGAAAAAATATTGTACCTATGATTAATTTTGATATTGTATATTATAATGGAGGACTACAGATTTCCGCACCTTACATCAATTTTTAAAACTTTTTTTTCGTTTATTAAATTCGTTTTTAAATTTTCCCGTTTCTCCGCACCACTCTGTAGTTGGATCCTTTAAAACTGTCATAAAATCAATTTATTCGAGAAAAGATAATGTCAAATATTATTTTTTACAAATTGATAAAAACGTCTATTTCTTTTGAAGGAATTCCATAACGTTAAACATTGATAATATAAACTCGTTTTATATTTGTTATTTGTATACAAGCCTCTATAAGGTTAGTCTGAAAAACTCTGCCACCAACTGTACCAACTCATTGTTACTGTTTACAATTTAAACTCTAAACAATTCTAAAGATAATTATAATTTGATCATTAGTCATTTACCTTTCATGCAAGTTGCTCCGGCGTATTCGGTATTTGAACAATCGCATATTACACGATTCCAGCCTTCGTGGCAAATTCCTCCGTTGTAACATGTGTCTGACTTGCAACTATTTGTCGATTCGGGACAATGTGGTGTAATGGAAACTATTAATTATTATTAAGACATATATTAATATAAAAATATAAAAACGATATGGTATAAATTTACAATGGATAACACATTGAATAGTTTACGGTCTAAAATTTATAAAAAAAAACCCATAAATATCGTATAGAAAAATACAAAAATCGTAATAATAATTATTGTGGTTATCCGGTGAAATAGGAATTAACTATATTTTTATTTTTAAATTAATTTATTACGTAATATTATTATATTTTTTTAAATATTATATTCTAGCGATCAATATAATAATATGTTGATATTTTATTTTAGGTAGGTAATAGGTACCACCTACTCAGGTCCATTAGTGACTTTTCGGAATGTTAACATGAAATTGTGATATAAGTCATTTAAAGTTTTGACATTCTTAATGTTTTCCAACTGTTTAATTAAATTATACACCACATCCATTCAGACGGAATCATACTACACTCGTGTATCATTTATTTAACACTGTCGACATGTACACGAATTTTTTTTTTCTCAATTTTTTCGGGAAAAAACTCAGTTCTCTTCCACGTTTTTTCTGGAAATTTCGACCTCTACTATTTTTCGTCCGTTACATTTAAGTATCGATTTTCTTATATATTCCACGTAGGAAATTTTTATTACGGCACGTATATATACCCACTAATATTATCCCGTCCATTCAATATGTTATTTTGTTCACTAAACCAGAAGTTAATTGGTCGTTATTCGGCTCATTAAACAATACCATGGTCTTGTTCCAAGGACAAGCTGACCAAATTAATTGCCACACCATCCAGGACGAGGTCACGCACGCATCCCACAAATCCCGTTTCCAATGACAGTGTCCACACGCCGGGCGGTACCTTTTTGTGGTACATGGCTCGACCGCCGAATCCCAACATTATGCCGTTTTGTAGATGTAACTGATTGGAATCGCCTGAAAACATAATTATCAATTTCAGAAAATTATCCGAAATTCCGCTGAACCATTTCGAGATAATTATTGTAATTGTGTTGTAGGTATAGCGTCCAAGGACATTTTTGATTGATTGTGAAAATGTAAGAAATACGAATATGGCATCTATAAATTCCTAGGTATATATAAAAAAAAAAACTCTCGAAAGTAGGCAACCATGAGATACAATTTGTTACACGAAAGCTCGTAACATAATTTAAAATTTTACAACATCGAGTCAGTCATTTAATTAAAAATTGATGACTGCAACTATGTTATTTCTTGAAATTTAATAATTTATTAAAAATAATTTTCATTTCGGATAACAGCTATACGTTATATTCCACCTTAAATCACCTCGTAATGTAATATCATGCCATGCATTTAATATGATAAGAATACTGTATTTTATTCATAAAACATATATGAATATTGTATATAACTCCAAACGATTCTTAAACGTTTCCAAGTCCAATGATGGCCTATAATTTGTATTCTGAGTATTAAGTACAGTTAGTCATAAAATTACGTTAAAAGAATAAAATGATTGTAAAATCAAAATTACTAAAATTGAAGAATTTTATATTTTGTTTTTTATTTTAAATTTCGTTTAAATTTCGAGTTTAATAAACACGCAGTATTATTTGGTGATAAATTAAATTTATCAAACAAAAAGGTCGAAGTTCACCAACTTCACTACTTTAACGTAATATCATTACGTATTATACATTAAATATTTTTAAAATCAAATGAATATTTTTTACCAATCGTTGTGAAATCTGACGAGTAATCGTCTACAGTACAATGTATGTCTCTATCGTTCCTCCATATCGAAAACTCGTGCCATTCGCCGTCGTTGACTTTAACTTTTTCCGAACTGACTTCGGCGCGCGTTCCTCCAGCGCCCAAATCCAAGTATACGTAAAGCCGGCCGTCGACCATTTCTACCGCGTAAATGCCATTCTGGAAACAAATCACATCGAAATCAGTATCGAATATTGTCGCAATTCATGTTTAATAATAATTCATGTATAATAAATAGTATATAGTGTCTTATCACTAGTAAAATTCATATTTTGTCTAAAAAAAACCGTATAATTATATTTAAATAATATCTATCAGATTTCCATATCACCTGGCAAGTTTACGGGAATCATAAAAACAACGTAAAATACTTCATAAAGATATATTGACGATTCATTAGTAAACATAAATATAAATCGTTGAACAGTAACAATTTAATTTTTCAATGAGAATCGACAATTTTTACTAGCGCGTTAAACCAATTATAATTATTTATAAGCCTTTTTTTTTTTTTTTTTTTTTTTTTTTTTGATGGACAACACTGATGTAAAAATAATTTATACTTTTATATAATATGGCTATTTATCTCAATTTTCTGGCTGCAGTATTCCTGAAAGTTTAGTCGTATACGTATATATAGGTACAGGGGCATTGTAGAAAACGGAAATTGTGCTTACAGACAATAATATGATAGCTGATTTACAGATGATCAAATTATTTTGATGAAATTCATCAAAAAATAAATTACAAATATTTTATATTTTATTTTTTTCCATAGATATTTCGATTGTAGGTACTTACTTAGTTAAATACAACTGAACACTACACAAAAGTCCAACAGGTGAACATTATTTTGGATCTCGGTAGAAAATTCAAGAATGATATATTGTAAGGTTATTTCGGAAATGTATGATCTCTACCTATACCATAAATGGCGGATGAAAATTTCGATGAGAAGGATTTTAAATTAAATGTCATGTTATATAACGTCAAAAAAAAATTATTATGTCATCGTAACATTTCGATTGTACGATTGATTGGACATTTCTAATATCCGGAAAGTCTTATTCGGCCCCGGCAAAAGCAACTAATGATTCGTAAATTGTTACGTTATTCCATAGAAATAGACAAGACATAACGGAATACCGCTTTATACGATGCAATACGAATTACATAACAAAAACCAATTACATCAAATCGCAGATAAGGCACGTACTCCGCTACACATTATTTCTACAAAACGATCTTCAGTAGGAAAATTATTTAAACCAGATAAGAGAAGATATTTGATCAGCGATATCGACCTTACTTAAGGGCTACATGTTTTGTCGATTTTTTCACCATATATATTTGTTAATATTATCTCCGCTAACATTTCGCTTTTATAATTTTCCGTATTCGAGAATGTTCGTAGTGGTGGATGTAAGAGGGGTACCCAAAAACCAACAAGAATTTCCTGCTCGAAGGCGGATTATGCGTAGTATGGACTAACCCGACTAGTTAAATATTCTATAGAACCATCTATATCACTTTTGAAACTACAGTTGTTGTGAGATATTTTGTTTCGTTACAACAACTTTTTCCCGTACACCATTTTAACATGTTCGGCTAATTTACACGAACAATGCGCCATTGTGAAATTTGTATTTCCTGATGGGGAAAAATGTGGTGGAAACAGTTGTTCTAGTTCAAATTCCTTATAAGGAAAGGATTTTACGTGTCAGATAAGTTTATGAATGGTTTGTCAGTTTTAAACGAAGTAAAATTTCAATTGAGAATACACATCCTTCTGGGCGTCCTTTAACCAAATTAACCGAATCAAGTATGATAAAAATTCGTTAAACTTCTTTGTGAAAGACTTGGCAGACTACTGTCGATTCATTTGATGAATCGATGAATCGATAGAGTTAAATGGAGTGTAGTAAAGTTCCGGTTATCGAATTTTATCAGAAAATTTCGACATGAAACGAGTTGGTCCAAAATTCGTTCTTGCAACTAATTTGCAACAATTTACTTCCCAAATAAAAAATTTGCAATAATTTAAATATGTATTTATAATATTTTATATATTTGCAAAGAAACGAACATAGCTGGGTGTACTAACTTTACACAGCATCCCCACTTTGTCCTATCGATTCCAAACTGGTGTCAATATTTTGTAACTAATTTGCAACAATTTGCAATATTAATTTTAGAGTTTGCAACATATTATTTTTACTGCTTTTAACGTTTTCCGTATAGGGTGCCTATATATCATAGCACTCCAGTTTTAACCTATATCGATTTAAAACCTCTGCTTTTATTTTGTATAACTAACTAGCAATAATTCGAAAAACTATTTTTAAAATTCGTAACACTATTTTCACCATAACCGGCGATAACCATAAGGGGTGCTAACTTTACGCAGCACCTCGACTTCGTCGTACCGATGCCAAATCAGTAGTATAATTTTGCAAATAATTGGCAACAATTTGAACCACTGATTTCAGAATTTGCGCCTTATTATTTTCACCGATATAAACATTTTTCGTATAGGGTTCCAATATAACATAGTATCTCAACTTAGTCCTATCGATCTCAAACCGCTGCTTTTATTTTGCAACAAACTAGCAATAATTCAAAAAACCATTTTTAAATTTGTTACCGTAAGGGGTAACAACTTTACGCAGCATCTCCACTTTGTCGTTTCGATTCCAATACGGTGCCAACATTTTTAAATTAATTTGCAACAATTTGAAACACCGATTTCAGAATTTGCAACTTTTTATTTTCACCGCTATATTAACGTTTTTCCTTTGCTGTGCCAACATATCATAACACCCCAACTTTTAGTGTTTAAGGGTTATGTTCCATATTAATAAAAAATATCTTGTTATGATATAGGTACTGCATATTAATTGTTAATATACCTACCTACCTGTGGGTAAAATTATAACTAAAATAAGTGATATAACTCTTATTGTAATAAAGCTATAAAAATTATACCTATTTTGAACTAGATACAATATATATTTATACGAAATTTAATATTAGTCCGCATATAATTATTAAAATAAATATTGGAATACTCGTATTTATAAAGAATGGCACATGAAATGAGTATATTATATGAGTGTATTATTATTTGGAAATTTATTTTTATGATATTTACCTATGCTCACACATAATATAGGAAAAATTAGTTTTGTATAATAATCGTTATTTCCCTTCATTTTGACACATCTTGTAAATTGACAGAGTATAGACATAGAACATCATAGAAAAAAAAATAAGTGTAATCTACCTATATTAACATTGATTATAAATACTATACTCTATAGTATGTATAATATTTATAATCAATGTTATTATACCTACAAAATTTAAGTATTGTAAATTTTAATATAAAAAATCTTGGGAAAAGTATTATTTAATAAGAAAACGACAATTGATTATTAGGTAGGTACCTACATAATATCGAGATATTGTCCATCACAATATGTAGGTATCTATATACCTATACATTATTGAATTATTATTTCTTTGAAAAATGAATACTTTTAATATGATATTGAATTTTTTTTCATGTAGTGCGTAAAAATATTTTTTTTTCATTACTTTTGAAAAAATGTTTTAAATTACGTAATGTGTATTTTCATTATACAATACTTAATGAGTAATTTGAATAAATTACTTTAATTCCCATGACTGAGTATAAATATTAATTTGTACTATGAAATTATAAGTATGAAATAATTAAAATAATTTAATAATAATAAATTTAAGTGTAAACAATATTGACAATAATTTATATATATTATAAAAAACAATTTAATAGAAATTAATATGTATGTAGTTTTTGAATACAATTGAATTTCATCTGGTAACAAATTTTGATATGCATATAGGTAGGTACATGAGATGCATCCCAGTAGGTATCTAATATATTTATGTATATTTCAAGTTGTGTGTTTTACTACACGAGTTATATAATTGTATTCTAATGTCTGTGTTTACCTGATAAGTTATTTTTAAATATTATACTTTAAATAAGTTTTAGATTTGGAACACATTTAAGAGGAGACGTATACGTACACTTTTTAAGAGTTCTGTATAAGCATTTTTAAAAATATTTACAGATAAATGAAAATCCAACAGTTTAAAAATATTTACATATATTTTTAAAGTAATATAAAAATAGTCTTGTGTATCGTTTTTTACTATCGTATAATCACAATATTTGTTTATAAATATGTTTACCCATTTTAATTTTCATCAACTTGAGAATATCATAGAAAGATGAAATAAAAAATATATAATAGAGATCAAAATTATTTAGCATCCAACGTAGTCGATTTTAGATATTATGTGTAACTTTACACGTTTTCTAAGTTATTAAAAATCTAATTTTTGATTTTTTTAAATACCACGGTGATATTCCAAAAGTTACCGGCAGGTAAACGGAAAGCGTGGATATTGCCTATAAGTACATGTTGCACGTTAAGATTATACTAATTTTATTGTTATGTAATTATTGTGATATTTGTTAAAAACATGCCTAGGAAAAATTAGGATTATTTGTTTCCTAGCGGTTTAAGAATAAACACACCTATTATAAAATCGAAAGTTCACAATATTTTGGAGGGAACATCATATCTTCTTTTTCAATAAACTAAATACTTAGCATACAATCTGACATTTAAAAATAATTTATTTTGGTTCTTTTAAGCGGCTGTAATTTTTTTTATAGGTATTGTTTGATGATAAGAATATGACATTCCCTCCAAAATGTTGTCAGCTTTCGATTACATAATAGGTGTTTTTTATTCTTAAACCACTGTAAAACGAATATCATCATTCTGCGTTCACGTGTGTCACACTAGAAATCGGAGGGTTTTTTTTTTCAAAAGTTATAACCAGAGGTGAATTAAATTGAAAAATCAGAATGAATTTTACTATTTCATTGCTTTGCGTTGTTCGTAGAAATCAATTATCAACAAAATGCAGAATACATTAAAATTATACGAGGAAAAGAGTTGCAAAAGTAATAAAAATGGTCTCATAGAATATTTATCTAGCAGAGTTGATCCATATTACGACTAATCTGGCCTCTACCAGGATTCCGGTTACTTTTGGATCCTCATCATAAAGTAGGTGGATTGGCTGCACGTTAAAATGTCAAGTTTTTAACAAAAAACTATGAATTTTCATAAAATTCATTTAAAAGTTATACTAATAGCAAATATTAAAAAAAATTCATAGAAATTAAAATTTTTTATATTTTAAAAGAAAAAGATAGAATTCAGTTTGACCATTATATACTAATACAATATTATGATTCACCTTTTATTATATTGTAACGTTTTTCACCAATGCTTTGTATACCGCCAATTTATTCACTATTTCTCGTCTTATATTATAATAATTTTATTTTACTGCAGATGTCGCCGACACGAGACTACTCGATCTTTATTTTCCGACTATAGTTTTGGCGGTAGGTATTCGTAAACTATTTTCAAATACTGCGAGTGCAAGTTTTCGAGAGTATATTGACAATAATAATTTTTAATTTCGGAAATTTTTCATTCGACTTTCAAAGAACGTATTTCAAGTGAAAAAAGAAAAATGTATTAATTTATCACTTATTTAAAACACCGCTCATCTGTGTTGTAGGCAATTATTCAAAGTAGTAATATATAGTAAAAATAAAAACATATTTGTTGTAATGTCGTGTTACGTATTTCCTTCTACCAACGCTACACTGACAGATATCTATAGGTACTGAATTGTGTGTTTGCTCAATACGTATTTTTCGTATTGATTAAATTGGTACACCATTATATATGCATTGTACAAGTTCGTGTTTTAACCTATATACCTACCAATTTAGTGTGGTAATTTCTTTACATTAATTTCAATAATTTATCAATGTATATTTTTTCACGTTACATGAAATATTTTTTAAGTACTAATAACTGCAGTGGATAAAGGACTGGCGTCATGACATATTTAATTTTATCCTCTCGCTTTTTCTTACTTACAATCCTTTTCTGTGCACAAAAATAATATAACTGACGCATAAATAAATAAATAGGTCCCCTAGAATGTATAAGCTTTGAAAACGTGCTCTTTCTTCTCGTTCGCTTCTCACTTTAGGTTTGACTTTAATATTGTCATGACTTTTAGATTATTTCTGTAACAGAGTATAATGCCATTTTGCCTATATGTGGGCGTTTAATGTCATCTAAAATGTGAGTGAAATGATAGCTGACACATCAAATTAACGTAAACGTCTTTTGTGCATCGGAACGTATGCTTTTATTGGTAAGTAATAGTGGTAAAACGGTAAAAGATTGCTAAGAAAATTTAATGAGAACATTTTATTTCGTAAGTAAATTAAATGAAAATAATTTATTAAAAATTTAAAATGAGTATATCGGTAATTCCGATATGCATGCTAAGAACTAAATATCAAATAAATAATGAATGAGAAAATATACAGCGAAAGTGAAAAATATATGATTCAAAATCGAAATTTATTGTACTTTTAATTATTTATTTTTATTTTTTTATTATTAATTAATTGTTCAGGAGAGCATTTTGAAATTTTTAATATTAATGTCTAATTAATATTGATTTAGAATATTTTTATTATCTAATAAATTATTTTTATTATCATTCAATAGTGATTCGAGTTAGTTGGTTCCAATTTCAAAATATTTTATGAAAATCGGTAATTTAGAACAGTTTTGTTTTGAGCTGGCGATTTTTCAGTATTCTCCATTTTCCAGTCGAACACACTATTAAATCGATTACTTTCTTGTACGGTTAAACTATAAATATATATTAAAACTCTATATGTTATTTTTTCCATACGAGTGTAGGTACTATAGTTTTTTTCACATTATATTGACATTAGATTGGATGTTATATAAAAATAGTGTATTCACCCGAAAATTAAAACCCATTAACCTTAAACTTGTCTCCTCAAAAAAATATATTATGAGTTAATTTGATCTGTCTATAACAATTTTTCTTGGTACATACACGATCTCACTTGTACGCTATAAATATTTGGCAACGGCCCATGATATAGGCCTTGAAAAAACCAGCACATATACCTATTGCTTTCAAAAGATATTAATATAGATAAAAAAGTTTTTTTTTGCGTTTGAAAACGTATATATATATATATACATTCAAATTTTTAATAAAAACGAAATATATTTTGAATGCTTGAAAAATTAGATAAACGAATTACTTTGTATTATTAAAATTCGTAAAAATGTACATCTTGCTTTAAAATAGCAGACGAAATTTTATTTCTTTAATATTTCTTTCAGTTTGTACACGATATTTCTTTTTTTTTTTATTAAAAAAAAAAAAAATCATTAATAAAATGTGCCGTAAGTAGTTGTTCTTCCGAACACAATATTATATATTCATTTCAATCAATCAAGTTAAAAAGAATAATAATATGAACAAAATGATAGATTTTTCATAAAATCCCGTATTATATTGTAATGTATTCCTCGCAAAGGGTACGCCGAATTTTGTGCGCTTTTTTTGTGCGAATTTTGTAACATTATTATTATTGTTTTCTAAAGTTAAAAAGGAAAACAGAATTTGTATGCACATAATTCGAGATTTGTTGTTATAAATTTAAATAATAAATTTCATTTGTATATTAAATATTATTTGCAGATAGATGTAGGTATATATTATTATTATTATTTATTTAGGTATGAGAATTTTTTTAAAGTTTAAAATGGAAACAAAAACGATCTGGACTGCAATCAGAAAAATATTCAATATTAATTATTATAAAATATAAATAACTATATAAATACGTAAATTTATAACTAATATAAAATTTTACAATTTAGTTATATTTAGTTTGCAAAAATTTCACAAATAATTCTACGATTTCCGGACTTATATTATTTTGTTTTTTTATTCATATTACCACTGTATAACAACAGAGGATTGTCTTGCAGATACAACCAAATATAATATAGAAATACATTTATAATGAGATAAAATACACAAAAACAATGTTATCCTCTACGAGTGAAAATTAGAAAAAAATGGTCCATAGCGGCAAGTTATGCGCATCGTAAAATAGGCTAATTTAGTTAATAATTTAGAAACCAGATGAGGATGTAAAACGGTGAAAATTGTCTCGTGTTACAAGAAGTAACTAAAAAATATATTTCCGTCAATCAATGGTATTATTTTATATTTTGTACAAAATTAAAACATTGCACAATAGACTATTGGGTCATCCAGAGTTGATAGAAGATTAAGTTTAAGAAGGATAGGGGTATACTATTTATTATGAGACGAGAAATCTATTTTAGAATGAGTATGACAATATCAAGGAATTTATATTCAAATATTTTTAATTACACGTAAAAGGATTACAGAAGTCTGACCAAGGCGCAGTATAAGAATTTAAGGGATAAGGGAAGTTTATAATTATAATAATTATATAAATAAAAATATTAATTGCCGTAGATTATTAATCGTATCTATAAATATTGTGGTTAATTTACAGTCTCATCTTAAAACTTTATTCTTAATTATTATTATTAATTTATTAAAAAAATATATATTGTATATACACAACTAATAATATTTAATTAATAATATACCTATAAAAAATAAATATCAAATAAAAGTTTGAAAAATCATCTAGGTTAAATAAATTATAATATAACATTCAAGCCATAATATCGAAAACTTTAACGTGAAAAAAATTTATTCATATTTTGTACGCCAATGCATAAATAATTTTTATTTATGATGACAATTTGATTATTTATTCATCCATTTATAAAATTAATTATATTTTCAACTAAAACAAAAATTATAGGGGTGAAATTTGGTAAAGATATTACGTTTGTTTGAAGTTAAGATTAACTCAAATGATTTGTAGTGTTTGTTATACTATTTATAGTTTCACAATGTAGCGTATTATGGTGATTTTTTTTACGTAAACATTTTTGGAATATAAAACATATCAAAACGTTTCCATTCAGTAGGTATATATTTTATATTCAGATTGAAAGTCGAAAGCAAATTGAATACAGTAAAGTAGTTTATCGAATTTATTAATAGTTTTGAAAAATAAACTTTAATTTAAATATACGATAACATTTCATAGTTTTTAATATTTATTTCAATATAGTAGTGAATAGTGATTATACATACCAATAATGACTTATATTTCACACGAACAGAGAATGTGTGTATTTTTAAAAAAGTGTTAATATGTAGATATTTGTTCAACAATAAATTCGGTTTACTTACAGTATGTTCGGTTTGGCCTCTGCTGAAAAATAAAAGTCCATCTGGCTCGTTGGTCCGAAACTTTACGGATATCGAACCACTTGTTGTACCGTCCCAATTAGGCAACATCTGAAAATAAACATAAATATCAATATATCAAATTATTGTACTACCTGTACTAAAGGATGTTGCAAATAAATTATACATTTCAAACTCCAACGCATACATTTATTTTGATCAAAATTTAAATAATACCCCATGCAATTATTCAAATTATGTTCAGTTATAGTTTTATAATTTAACATTTAAATAATATATACTCGTAATATAAATTGTAACCAAGTGTAGGTTTAATGTTATGTTTATATCAATATTCCAAAATATTGTTTTCCTCTATTTACCGTAGTAAATTGCAATAATAAAACCTGATTATGTTCCTTTTGATTTTTAAGTAATTTTATATTAACCAATGATATAAATATTCTACGTTTTGTAATATTACAACATTATGATAGTATGTTAACTACAATTTATATTTACATATTCTTTGTCTTCGCTTTTATTCTACACAAATGAGGGTTAGCTAATTTTTTTTTTTTCGTCCACCACAATCTCATTTTCTACCTACCTACTCAATACGCATCCGTATCCCCATTAGAGTAACTACTAATACATTTTTCTTTAGAACACAAAAAGTCACCGAGGTAATTTGTCTTCATAATATGGAAATAATGTATATAAAATACGAGTATTCAACCTTATTCGAATAGGTATGATATGATATCATGCAAGTTGACGATAACGTACAATCTAAGCACATATTATATCGAAGTGTAAATAAATAAATAAAACTATTAACCTTTTTAATAATATATTATAATTATATAACTGTAATCAATAAAATACATACGTATGTATTCCGATAACGTTCTAATTATGAGACTTGTAAACAGTGGCGCAACCAGGAAATATATTTTTTTTTTGGGGGGAGGGGGTTACAATTTATACATATATACACTAGATAATACGAATAAATGCTATATAGTAGGAACATACTACATACCTATCTACATATTATATATTAATATATATATATATATGCTTTAAATATCATACACATTACAAATTTACATCATACATTTGTATTTTGTATTTAAATAATTTATTAATAAATTTAAACCATGGTTGTGACTCGCGGAGTAAATGTCAGTTTATATAATGTCAATATTATATTCATACTTATCAGTTATCAGTAATTCAATTATTACATAATTTTCAATAGGTTATTATCACGTACATGGAATAAACTGTTTATTATTTAAGCCAATATTTCTACATTTCACATATAATGAAAGAAAAAATTTCGGGGCGGGGGAGAATCGTAACCCCTCCCTGGTTGCGCCACTGCTTGTAAATAGCACCGTGTAACTGTTTTTAAACTACTTTGAAGGCGAAAAAGACATTATTATGATTGATATTGCAGTATTGAGTTTTTTCATAATTTTGTGAAAAGTATTTGAAAATTCGTGATAATAAGAGAATAAAAAAACTTTACGAGTTTTCTTTTACTACCTATACTTAGAAACCCAAAATTTGTATACCCACACACACACACACACACAGATACATTTCTTAGCGCAGCGTGTAAAAGTTTTCGGTTTAAGTATTTCGCGTTATTGAAACAAATATTAAATATCCAACGACCATATTACCGTGAAAAACGGCGACTATCGGTAGATAGCTAATTCAGTTTCGGAAACTCTCGACTGTACGGAAAACTGTATTCCAACCAAACTTTCCGACCACTTCCTCTCTGCCCACTAACCGTCATTCCGGCCACTGGACGTACGAGTTCCGTTTCGATAACCGTAAACTTGCCCGAAATACGATAACCGTATACCATTAACCTCAATAATTTATTCTATATTCGTAATTTGAACACACTGCACGACGTACGATATTAGGCGTATAATGTACTCATGCGTATACAATATTTACCGGTCTAATCAAAATGTCATTAAGCAGTATGTAACACTGTCTCCGAATAATCACTAATGGGCAGGGTATTTCGTTGTTTCGCCAAAAACACATTACTAAATTCACTCCGAAATAAATACATTGTTCGGGGGGGAAAAACGATAAATTCCGAGACCATAAAAACCGACGTAATATAAACTTTTTTTTTTTTTTTTTTTATACATACATAATACATCTATCGCACTTTATGCGACTTAAGTATTCCGCGACCTCAATCACGTATATTATACTCAGCGTGTTCGGGATCATAATCGTAAACACTTTATTACGTTTATTTAAAAAAAAAAAAAAGAAAAGAAAAGAAAGCCCACGATAATCCTAATTTCGATTCGATACCGCGCGGTTCAAATATCCTAATATTTGAATATTGATTGAATAAACGCGAAAGGGTATTGGATGGTATGCACGCAGTACAATGCGCGACTAACGATTTATTAATTTACCGTTATCCTAGATGAACGTATACGATATTTTATTATTCACTGTGTATGATATATGGGCTTTGTGCACGCGTGTGCGTACGCGAATGATATACGGTTTTCTGTAAATAATTATTGCTGTTTCGGATCCATGCGGGCCCGGTGGCTATTAAAATTATGGCAATCTCTAATAATAATAATAATAATAATAATAATAATAATAATAATAATAATAATAATAATAATAATAATAATAATATGTGGACCCAGAGTTGGAAAATAATTTTTGCCACAACCCCGGAATGGATAGATTAAGGGAAGAAAGACACAAAAACCCAATACCTATCCGAAATCGAAGAATCAGACGAATCGGACCGAAAAACATATACTATTGCACCCCGCGCGTATCTCTATTTTTTTGTCCGTCAGGTTCGCGTTTATCCGATATTCGAACGTTACAATATCAATCTCGGACCCATTGCCGACCTTCCAAGTCGTGCCACTACCCTTATACAGGATACCATATAGTAATAGGTCCGAAACGCTTTCACTAAAAACAATAATTTAATACGAAATAAATTGAAAACTTCCATCCAATTTCTATATATTTACATATTACCTATATACCAAATACCGTGTAACCATGTATTATATATAAATATGTATATATAAGTACTACAAATATAGACGTTTTAAAGGCAACGATAGACCAATTACATTAATAGTGTATTAAATTAAAATAATTTTATTGAAAAACAAAATACATAGTAGTATATTGTATATTTCTTCTTCTTCTTCAACCTACTTCTTATCCATCGCCTTGTCTTTCAACTATTTGGGGTTGGTCATCCTAGTCCTACACTTTTACTTAACTTGGTGTATCTTGCATTCCTGCTTCTTCCTTACTTACCCCCCCCCCCACTTTCTCATATTACTCGCCATCATATCCCCCACATCTTTTTCGGTCTTCCTCTCCCCTTTTTCTATCAACATACATTTTATTTACTTATTTTACTTCTTCCGTCTCTTCCCTCCACAATACATGCCCAAGCCATCGTAATATATTCTCTTTTATGTTGTCTACTATCGCAGCTACTTCTATACTACGTCTTGTATACTAATTCCTTATTTTATCCTCTCTAGTCACTCATTCACTTTAACATTCTTATCTCTGCTACCCTCATTCTCTGTTCTATCTTCCTATATACTGCCAAACACTTTGTTCCATACATCATTACAGGTTTCACCACTGCCTTATAAAATTCACCTTTTAACCTAATAGGAATTCTTTTGTTACGTAAAACATCTGACTTTTCTTTCTACTTCATTCAACACTTAATTCTTTGTTTAACATTTTCTTCGAAGCCCCTATATTCCTGTACAACGGGGACCCTAAATACTTGAACTTCTCAACTTCTCCTACTATATCTTCACTCAATTTTTTTTTTTGCCTTTTCGTATTCCCACTGTATTCCTATTCACCAAAATCATACTTCATATATTTTATTCGATCCCAACTGATCTTTAGTCCTTTACTTTCAAGAGCTCTTTACTCTTTAAGTTTACCATTCATTTCTTCAGGACTCTCACCTAATAGCATATACCAAGGTATCTCACCCTATATAGTATATATATATCCTTTGTTATTTCATTCATTACCAGATAAAATAAAAAAGGACTCAAAGCCGAATCCTGGTGCATTCCCACTTTGGCCCTAAAATCCTCAGTTTCTCCACACAGACTCCTCAGTCTTATACTCGCCTTTTCATATATATTGTATATATATATAATATATATATTAAGATAGATAAAAACTAAATTTTATAATTTATCAGTTAGATGTTTTTTCAAAAATATTTTCATTGTTATCATTTTCATAAATTACATAAAAAGTTTATTATTATGAACTATTTTTAAATAGTAGATATGAGTTTTTCCCCCACATCTTCAAATGGTTGATCTTTGGATAAAGCAAATTAGCTATTTATTGTTAACAAAGTCAGCAAATAGAGAGAGAAAAGACTTTGATCACCGAGTAAGATAACTCATATATATTATAGTGGATATATTCAATTTAGAATAAATGTTAAATCATTGCTTTCTATATAACGATTTTGACAATAACTAGGTATAACTGTAAAAAAAAATAGGAAATTTGTAATTTTACAGCCTAATATAAATGAAATTGTTTTAGTTATATTGTAGTTATCGTTTAAACGTTAATTATCAAATAATAATTTTAACAGTACCTACTACATAGAATGAATTTTCTACCTAAAATTTTCTTTACTCCAAAACTCTTACTTGACGCTTTCTACCCGAAAACTTATTTCTAGAACAATAAAAATAACCATGGTTATAAACTAGTAAATTATTTGCTCCATTCAGAATCTAATAATATTTAAATTTATTTTTAATTTATATGTTAGAACAAGTTTAGGATATCAATCGAATGGATTGATTTTCAAGTTTTTGAGTGTATTTAGTTGTAAAACCGACGACAAAAACCATATAAAAATCTAAAATTTTAAACCTGTACATTTTATAATATTTCTAAAATTTTTTTTAATCATTTTTGATTTGATTGTTTTTATAATTATTTTCTTTTATTTGTATCACGTTATGACTTATATTTACACAGAATACGATTTTGTATGCATGCCAAGATATAGTATCAAGTACTTATATATATATATATATATATATGTATATTATGATATATATTATACAAGTAACATTATTTGTTTTTAAATTTAGCTTCTTACTTTTAATAATCAAATAAATCACTATTTGTTTCATTGAACTTAATGTTTTAACATTTAGGTACTTAACTACTGTTTCATGTACTAATATAATTTTTTTAAATTTAAAATGTAAACACTGTAAATTTTATATTTTATTGTAGGTATAAGTAAATTAAATTACTTATATAATTATATTATAATTAATAATATGTAATAATAATATGTACCTATGTATAATATATGTAATAATCAGTTAATATTTTCTTTTGGTAATTCCCTCTTTAATTTAGGTACTTATACAATATTAGTTTCAGCATAATCTAACTTTGAAGTATTTAACATCAAAATAATAAATTGTGTTTTCAAAAATAATAATAAATAATAATTTTGTTCTATTCTAAATCATAAAACTTATGAATATTTATTAATATATATTATTTTAAAACTAGATTTTTCTCAATCGTATGGATGCCATTCAAAAAATATTCGACTATTATAATGAGAGATATGTACTTTAAAAAAAAAATTGTTTCCGATTTTATAAATATACCGAATTCAAAATGTGGGTCACCCTTTGATATTATATTAAAATTGTGCGATTATTATACCTGTAAGTTGTAATATACGATACTCATACATATTAGTATATGGATATTATAGTATCTATTCAATTGGACAGCACTAAAAGAAAATTATATTTCTTATTCTAGTCGTATATTCTTAAAATCTTAAAAATTAATTTATTCGATCGATGAAAATCTGGTACTAAAATAATGTATTATAATAATATTATTCATAAGTTTTACCATTTAGGATAAAATAATAAAAAAAAAACGATAAATGTCCTATACTGTAAATATAGAAACGACATCACTACTATTCGGAGCGCATTCTGGCGGACGCGACAAATTTGGACCATCTCAATAATAATTAATGATTTCCGAACCGATAACTGAGTTATTGACTCAAGTAATTAGTTATTGGTCGTTTTAGCAACCGGTAATACAAACTTTATTTTTTTTGTCTATCTTCAATAATAAAATCGATATAAATTGACTAATACGGTTTTCATATCATCGAATAACTTTTTTATTGGATAAAAACCAAAATTGAATATACATTTTACACAATGCACTTCCATATATTATTATTATTATTATTATTATTATTATTATTATGAATATTATTATCATTATACATTTTATTATTGTAAACATTACATAGAAATATTACTCTAGTTATAGGTATCTAAATATAATATAAATGTAATGCCGATATTAATATTGTAAATATATATATCGATAAACTCTGGGGAAACATGTTACGTAATAAACTAAATGTCATTAGTTTTTAATAACTGAAAATTAAACACTGTTTAAAATAACTTCCTGACTTTTTAAATTTGCCGTCGGTATAAAATAATATTTTATATGAAAATTGATTTACACGAATTAGATTACCTATAAAGATAAATCGTATAATATCGCAAAAACGATAATAGCGAATTATATACATTTAATTTCTGTCTACCATATATACAACAAATGGTATTGTATACGCGGGGAAAACTTTCCGCGGTTGTTTGTATAAAGTTTTCTCGTGATATCGCTGAAGATCTCGAAGAATTATAGCCGATTCGACCAGGTAAGTTTATCCTGATAATTAATAAAGATAAATATAAAAATTAATCTCTTCGAGGCCATGTTCCGGACCCCGGGGGACTAATCAAATATACGATAGTAGGCGTTTCACGATAATTCACAGTTTGCGATTCGAGACGAGTATTTTTTGATAAAAATTCATCTTGATTTTCGTTTCATTCGACATGGCCTTCCTAGACCTGATCCATCTGGGCGTTTTGTGTTTACTCGAATTTATTTTCATTCGCCTTGGCTCCCTCAAATTGCATTTCGCATCACGTATAAGACCTGATATTGAGAGAGTATATGTACAATTGTAACGGTATAAATGGAATTTCCGGTGAATATATTACTCTTTTTTTTTTTTTTTTTTTTTTTTTATACAGGTACTTGCGGAATGTTTGAGCAAAAGATATATTCATATATGATTGCACGTCTTTCGCGATTCAAAATATGACATTTATTTCAAATGTTTTTCCTATCTCTTCGTTTTCATGCAAATACTAAACATTTATACAACGCAAACACCATTTGTTCGAATTTCATAATGTCGATATATCAACATCGATACAAAAAATGTATCGGATGATAACGTAATATTTTGAGAAAAAAAAACATTTTCGTATACAAATAGTTCACGTTGATATTACGTTTTCGGGTTTTTTTTTTTTAAACGTTTAGTCTCTGAATAGAATTTGAATAGTACACATATAGGTATCGATATCGAATAAAAACGTTTATAATTAATATACATTTTTATCAAATATATTATACTTGGGAGCATATTGCATATTATATCAGTGTCGTTCACAGAAATGGATAATTGTTCTTAAAATAATCAATGTGAGGCTTTGTTTCTCGTAGCCTAAACAATTTTTATCTGTGTAATGTACGTATATATTATATTATATAGCAAACAACGCTCACACTAGATTTTAGAAAAAATCTAACCAATTTTTAGTTAAAGCTTCCAGCAGTAATGCAGTATACATATTATATAACATTGAGATAATAAAATATGTTTTTATAAAAAGCCATGAAATTACCTCGATAATAACAATCTCTTTAAGTATGGTGATACTAAGTGTTTAAATTGTAAATGTAATCAAAACGCCACTACTTCGCTTCTGTGTAGTGTTATTTTGCAATATAGTAAAATAACGATAAGCAAAATTATTGTGGTATTTTGGTTAAATTTAGAGTTTAAACACATGTTGTTAGATTTAAAGAGTGACATAATCGTTATTTAATTAAAATATTTAAAACGCTAATTTCTCTCTTTAAAATTAACGTTCGATTCACATTTGATAATAGACGTTTAAACTTTATATTTAACGAAAATGTTATATAATTGAAGTTTTGTGTAGCATTACATTATATTATAGTGTCTGTTTAATAGACAGATAAAACAAATGCAGGTATAAAATGAGTAATGAACCATAGCCGTTTTTTTAAAAGTAAGATTTAATTTTTTTTTAAAATTAAAACATTATTTAATGTGCTAGATTTTATAGTGTATAATCTTAAAATAGTAATACTATATTATAGTGTTACGTATAATAATATTTATATTTTTTTATACAAATTGTAAAAAATATTGGAAAATTATCGCCGTTATACCACTGACATTTTCTAAGTGTTTCAGCCTAATGTTAAATATATTTTCGACTATTATGATAAAATGGTCAATCGAATGGCATTTTTAGAAAAGGATTTTTATTAGAAAATTAAACTTTGTATACCTATTTTTTATATGTGATATTTTATCAAAAGTTCAACCACTTGTCAAATATATTTAAATAGCTGTAAAATACAAACGTTGTCACATAAATTATCCTAATAAGAAATTTTGTATTTTATTAGTTTTCTCAAAAAATAATATAATTATGAAAAGTATTATGAAAATATTATTTTTTACTGACAATATTAAGTTTTACAATAATTAAGATTCTATAAACGTTTAATTTTGGTGCTCTATTTTTTCTCTCGTTAAATTGTTAAAACTGTAGAACTACCTTGTTTGATTATTATTTTTCAACCCTATATCGGCATAATCACTTGCGTAATCGTGACCAAATTTAATAATAAAAAATTACTTTATTTTAGTACTAAACAAAATGGGAGTGTATGGATCTCAAAATTGAAAGTTAAAAATATGAACCACACTTTAGTGTGTATATAGAGACTTTGGGAAAGATATAATATATCACTAAAAATATTTATCTCCCAAATACCCCATTTATACAACCCTGGTATACAGTTACAGTGCTATTTGGAAATGATCACAAAAGAGATATATATAATATATAACAAGTATATATATAGCAAGTACTATTATAATATTCCATATAATGCATGTATAGGTTTCATTGTACAATGTTTAGAACAATATTGTTTTCCATTGTCCTGTATAACAATCGGTGCTCGTATAAAACTATAATTAGACTAACAAAAAAAAAAAAAAAAGAGCCTATAACTGGTACACATTTTTCATACGGTATGTTGCAGATTATATTAAAACAGATAAAGATTTAAAAAGTTTTTTTTTTTAACTATAGTGAGGTATGTAATAATAATTATACTTGCATTTTATAATAAAATATATAGATTATACCCAAATAGTTCTCATGACAGTATAATTTTATACTGTAGAAGGTCTTCTGGTTACATAGTTAATACTTTTTAAACTTTAACCCAAAAAGTAAATTATTTGTCCATTATATAACTAATTTTTACAAAACAATTTATTTTTATTTTAACAAATATGTATTTCTAAAACACTTTTTTCATCTTCAGTGTTAAACGACTACAGTTGTTTTGTAGAAATTGAGTTTTTATTTTTATATAAATAATTCTACAAGTAACTCGACACTAAAATATAACTAATTTAAATTCCATTATAATATCGACGTAACTTTTTATAGTTAATTTTCGTAATCATTCAGTTAAATTAGGAAAATATTATTTTTTAATAAATAGGAATTTACATAAAAAAAGTAAAATTTAGTCAAATTTATTACACATTTTTAATTTTTATTTTTTATCTACGTAACTTCATTGAGAGTATCAAAATTGACGAGTTTACAATGTTTACATATAACAAATTTATTTTAACTGAGTTAATTTTATATATTTTTTTTCATTTTAACTTAAAGATTAACGAGTTGAAACTAATTTTTTGTTGACTTATGACTTTTAATTAAAGGCATTTGGGTTAATTTATCTTTTTTATTTTGATTTAATTTTTCTTTATTAACTTGATCTTCTTTGAGATTTTGTGATTCTTTTTAAGAGTTCTAACTATACCATTAGTTGTTTTAAAATAATTTTTAAAAGGACTCAAGATTTTTAACAAAATGATTAATTTTATAACGGCATATATACTCATTATACTATATTTTAACATCAATATTATTGGTATTAAAGTAGAGGTTAATTATTTATTCATCGCGTATTGTGTTAGAAATAAGTAAATATATTTTTATAGGTTTTAATTTAATTTAAACTTAAATAAAATATTTTTTGTAATATTATTAAGTTTGTTGAAAAATATGAGAATAAAAATTATGTTTTCATTATTATTATATTTATATCCATGTAAAAGTTGGGAAGATCGAAATAGATATATTTTTCTTTAATTGGCTTTCAGAGTTTGAATTGCAATATATTTTTAAAGTTGCAAATGAGAATATTTGATATTTTTATACATTTTACTTTTGAGTAGTTAACTTGACAAGAAGAAACTGTAAAATATAGGGAAGAATAGAGGCAGTAAGTTGTTGTGGCAATGGGCTTGAAAGGCTTGTAAAAAACCGAATAAGAAGAAGAAGTAGGTAGTTAACTTGACGTTACTTTTTCTATCATGTGCATTTGTTGATGTTTGAGTATAACTCTTTCATCTATCCTAATTTATTTTTAGGTACCCAAACTCTATATTAGTATAGGAACCTTGTGAATAAAATATTCGTATCTCTACCATGGTTAAAAACTTCTAATAATATCAAAGGCAACGGGAACATATCGTATTTCAATCAAACGAAAACCGAACAATACTTACTTTTGTTGTAGACGTTTTTGGATTACTGTAGTATAATACTATAATGCGGAGCCCTAGATTTTTTATTTTATTTTTTAAAAAGCACATTCCCCATAAAAATTCCAACGGACTTAGTAGCATAAATGGCCGGCGAACAGCGGAAAATTTCTCTTATTCTCGTTTTACATTCTTGTATAACGTGTACAATGCACACAATGTATACATTCGTATACAAGTTTAAAGAATATTTTGTAAACGAGGTATTTTGAATTTATACAATAATAATAATAATAATAATAATAATAATTATTATCGATTTGGGTTCGTATAACAAGGTTCCTTTTGGAAAAGGAATGTTTCGAGACGATGGCGGCGAGAGGGAAAATGTACATGGTATAAATCAATACTGCGGTATGTCCCTCCGGTTTTTCGTAGATAGGAAATATACAAAGGGCTCGGGGAGAGACCGAACTTGTTCTTCTTCCAAACTTTTTTCAGTTTGCCATTCGAATGTAAACGGGACTGAGCCCGGGAATTCGACTGGAAGATTTTTACAAGACGATTTCACCCTGCCCCATTGCCCCGATAACGGGTACGTAACACAAATTGATAAACACTAACGACACATCGTTGCCACGAAATATTCTCTAGACCAATGTAATAACGGCCTGTGCTTGTACCGAATAGAATATAATCGATAATTATTTGCGATGTCAGTCCGAAAATGCCGTTCGTTTGACACGGCAAGTCGGAATGGGTTCTATAAATATACATGCTATGATAATTACTCCAAGGCCAGCGTTAAACATTCAGTACCATAGTTTTAAGCGATTTTAAAAATTCTGCTCCGAATAATAGTACCTATGAACTGAACATTGTAATTTTCATGTATCACGTGGCAATACGGATTCGACAACATTTTAGAGAATTTTCAAGTGGAATAAAGTATTCTTTTAGCGTTCGTCGACATTGATCGGTGACCTTGTAATGGCAACAGACAAGGGAACCGACGGGCTAAGTCTTTTTTCCATTTCCCCCGTAAATGGTACGCTTTTAAAAACTGCTAAGAAAATCAAAAAATGACATAAATATATATAATACCGACTAGAATGAATTTTCTATCGAAAATATCTATATCATATAACCCTTATTTTACACTTTCTACCCGAAAAAGTGTGTAGATACGTAAAAATTTAAAATAAAACACATTATTATGAAATCAATATATTCAACGCTACGCTCAAAATCTAAAATAAGAAATACACAAAAAAGGAATTTAAATTTAAATTTTAACATTGAAAGTAGTATCATTATTCCTAGTATCAGATACTAATTAATCCTTACATATCTATTCAAATTATCTTCTAGTGAATTTTATTTTTCAACAATTTTTTACTAATATTATTGATATATTAGAACAAATTTGTAATTATTATTGATATTTTATACACATAGGAACCTTAACACAAATTTGATAAAAAATAATAAAAGTCTTATGCAGAATAGTATTAATTCGGGGATGTAACAAGTTACAAAAATAACTAAAAAAATGATTAGTTACTAAAATGTACTAACTTGTTTCTTTTTGAGTTACTTTTTATCCTCAATAACTTTTTAACTTAGCGAGTTACACACTTTTACCTACGAGTTACTACAAATTAACGGGTAATGTGACCCGTTACTATTTTAATTAAAAAAGTTAAAGTTACTCTCAGTATATTTATAATATATATATTTTTTAAAATGTATTGGTTATTTAAAAGTAGGTAATTTAACTATTTTTTTTTTCAATGAAACACTTTTATTAGCAGCAACATGTAACTTGACGAATTTAATAAATTAAATAACTCTACTTTAACACAATTAGATAATTAAGGAATTGGGCTAACTTTGGATAGTACATTAAATTATTGTGTATTTAACTTGAGATTTTTAAGGAATAAATCCAAAAATATTTTAAGAGCTTACTAAATGATACTTTATACGGAATCATATAATAATAATTACAATAATATGTAGGTATAGTGATAATTATTATATAGAACTGTACTGAAACGATAGCATGTGCTTTGCAGTGACGTATCTGAAGCTCAATCAAGGAGGGGGCGATTTAAAAATTATAAAGATATACCTCGAAATATAGCGAGGGGCGTAAACCTCCCCTTACCCCTTCTCCATAAAAAAGTTAAGAATATTTTTTTATAATAATGTTCATTTCAAATTACAAATACACATAAATTATAATAGTAAAAAGTAAAAATTAAATTTAAGGGGGAGCGAAGGAGGCTTGCGTTGCCTCCAAATTCCAAAAAAAGTATATACACTATGTATTACACAATAAAAATATATACCTATTTATATTATGATATATAGACATATTTTAGACATACGCATCCACAAAATCACCCAATATATGCGCCCTTCTCCCCATAAAAATTTTCTGGATTCTCCCCCGGATTGCAAATGCCATATATCTATAAGTGATATATTTTTTCATAATAATCGTGGTAATAAGTAACAACCAAATCAAACAATAAAATACTTCAATAATACTATCTTGCCAAAACCAAAGGCTAAGTAATGTTTAAATTACCTAAATATAAACAGTGGTATGTATAACAATGCAATATATAGGATCAAAGACCAAAGTGTACCTACTTTAAATTTTAATGTTCAATATGTAATATGTAGGTATTAATAATGTACCTAATAGGTACTTATTAGTACACTATACAGATAGGTACCTATTGATAAATTTTATATTTTCTTGTCCATTAATTAAGTTTGACGTTTACAAAAATATTATTATAGAATATATTAATTTTAATTTAAGCTTTTTTTCTATTTGTGAATTTTTAAATTTGGGTTTTTTTTGTGGAATTTTTTCCTTTGGCTTAGTTCTTGTTACCCTACAGAATATATGAACATATGGTTAATTAATTTTTGTTTACAGGTATTTCTAACCAAAAAATTTGTATTTTTAATAAATGATCAAAAAAAAAAAAAAAAAAATACGATTAAATGATTTAAAATCATTATATCGTTTTATATATTTTAATAAACGTTTTTATTAGTTATTTTTTTAAAAAAAAACCGGTTTTTTTACAACCCTGCCTATACCTAAGTATAATACATTTTTCTATTTAATTGAATAAATAATTTTATCTAAAAAATGTGTTCTCTTTATTGAACTGGAATTAAAAATATTCATGAAGTTATAGAGTATACCTATATGGTACTCGTATACTAAACTATAGATTAAAAATGGCCTGATATCCTTATCATCACATTTTGGAAATACCCATTACAATACAAATATAATAATTATCAATACACTCTTAAATATTAAATTATCTATGAAATCATATAAAACAACACCGCTTAAACCCAAGGTTAAACGTCCACCCTTCGGCACCCATCTAATTTAAGGTTTTAAGAGGATGCCACACCCGCATTTACTATCTCCGTCTATTTAATTGGAAATATAGCAGAATTAAAATTATGACGTTTTGGTAAATTTCAGAGCAAATAGCTATTATAAAATTCAACGAGAAAAATAATTTCAAGTGAATCTTTTTGGGCTTTTTGTAAAATATTGTCTGAAAAAAAGTTACATCATTTTTGGTTTTTATATTTATAAGTACTTTTAACTTTTTTGTCAGGCCATATTTTACAAAAAGCCCAACGAGGTTCACTTGAAATTATTCTTATCTTTAAGTTTTCTAATAAATGTTTATACTCTAAATTTAATCTAAACACCAAATTTCCATTCTGCGTAGTATGATTTAGCTATATTATTTATTAGATAGACAACAAATGTGTGTATAGTGTCTTCTTAAGATTTAATAATTTAATACAAACATGATAAACGTACGTTATTCTAACTATATTTAAAAACTGTTAGTATCATACATTTTTTATAGTCTGATAGTTTGAAATTATCACATATTTTTCTTTCATAAATCATGATATATACCCAATAAACTTTTAAATATTTTTTATTACACCAAATATTTCACTTAGAATCATTTTATCGAAAGAATTTATGATTTATCATTTTTTTTTAATGTTTTAAAATCTAATAAATTTACCATCAAGTATCCTACCCGACGATCAAAGAAGAAGCGTACTTAGACATTTTCAATGGGTGAGGAGGTAAGGGGGGTGAATCCCTAAAAACTACCTATAAATGGTGAAATTTTTGATTTATATTTTATCACCTCTCTTGTTTCTAATTACTGGATAAATTGATAACACGGACAAATATATTACAAAAGTTTCGAAAGGAATTTTCAATGTTAATCAAATAATAATATGTAAAATTATCCCAAATGGAAATAATGCGGGTTAGATGATTAAAGATATATCTTTAATATCTATTTTATATGTATATCTTTAATTATACTCATTTAACCATTAATAATATTATATACAATGACTAATCTGAAACTCGTTTAAGAAGGGTGCAGTGGTGTGAAAATAATTTTAGAAACCAAGTTTATAATAAAAAAAAGGTCAATTATGCAAATGTTTCTAAAAATCGAGAAATCGGATTGAAGTTAAATAATCACAAAACCTTTAAGGAGAGAAAGCGATTCCCACGTGGATCCCTTCAAATCTGTTTTTGAATAGGTATATTATATAGTGAAGAGACTTATGTTAAGGTAGACGTACCAATTACTTAGTATTATATTCTCAATTCTTTAGACTTATTATTTTAACTTATATGATAAGAAAATCGAAAAACTATAAATAGCCAGAAATTGATAATATTTTGTTTAAATGTAAATATAAAAAGTACTAAAATACATATATGCAAAGCTGTATATCTCTACAATAATTAATTTCGAAATTACGATGAAATATACATAATATATATTTATATATATATATATATATATACGTAAAAATATTAAAAAAAAAATTAAAATATATTAAAAATAATATTGAACAATTTTCGCTTTACTTAGAAAATCTAAAAGAGTCAATTATAATATTTTTGGTCGAGTAGTAATGTATATGATCATGGAATTTGACTAGGAATTTTTGATGGAGAGGATGGTTTGGAGGAGGTTTAAACACGGTTGACCACCCCATAAACATGCCTCTGGATCGAAGTGCTTTCACTCTCTAATACTGATAAAATTTTTTCGTTTTATTTCGCAAATTATGATATTTGTTTACAAACATACTATTTTCATCGTTCGGCATGTATCGCAACTAAAAATTTTGTACCGAATTCCGATTTTGATATATCTATTTTACCTCGACTAAAAATATTGTTGACCAGCTGTATGGATCATATTACGATTAGATTAAACAAGTAAATCATTAGGATCACCCAATATAGGCACCAATCAACCGTTGTAACGATGTACTTTTGACTATTTTTACAAACCAATTATAAACTATTTACGAATATTACACTTTAAGTATAATGCATTCTGAGGTTATTTTTCGGATTTTTAAATTATAACGTTGCGAGAACATTTCGATCACGAAACACATCCCAGGTCCTCATTAGTTTTTAGAAATCCGGTATAAAATAACGGACAATAGCACAAGTTCGAGACGGATGGAGACTTTTGAACAACGACACCAATCAATAATGAATATACAGTGTACACTGGCTTTAAAACTTTGCGAACAATTAGGACGGTTGCCACCACCGTTGCCGTCAGTGCACTGTTTGACATCACGTTTTATGCAAGTCGTGAAAATCATATTACTACGCCTACTGTAAAGTAATACACCAAATACCCATATAAAAAATTATAAATAAATAATAAGTAGAAGAATACATTTTTGGCAAATGTGTTGACTGCGAACATTATTTGTTGTACAATTCAGTGTTAAAAAATAATAATAACCCGAGAATTAAAACACAGTATTTATATTCATAGATTTAGAATCGTAGGAATGTATTTAACGAAATTCGTATTTTTATTTCACTAATATTCAAAATTGTTTGTATATTTTTTTACTGTTAAATCTGTTAAATTGACGGTAAAAAATTACAGCGTTTTATTTTCCACTAGAGACATATATAAAATAGTTTATTTATATGTGAAAAAAATTTGTGATTGCGACTTTGTTATTTTTATTTTTATATACATATATAATATATTTATACATTTATATTAGAGTAAATTTACCTATTACCAAATGCATAGACGAGATCATTACGTATGCCGCAGTGTCATTTTATTTTTTTTGAAACTTCAGTTTCGTAAAAATATATCACTATTTTTTTATATCTCATTAATTGAAACAAATATATTTATTTTTTAAATTAAAATTTCGGACAAATGACGACATTAAGGTATAAGATAATCGTGTCTATAAATTTGGTACTAGGTAAATTTATTCTAATATTAAAAATTACAAAATTGTGATAAAATTGTTGAACTAAGATTTTTGTCGATTTCTTGATCGAAATCTCTGTTCTATGTTCGATGTAGTAATATTATACCTAGTGTGATATAAAAAAGTTAATAGTTTTTTTTTTTTTTATGTATCATTTTCACAATTTTTTTCTCACAAGTCTTAGAACGAGCCAAATATACAGGGGTATACATCATTTCGGCCAAATTATTTATTATATTTTTATTTTAGCTATAAATCGTTTTGGGCCAAAAGATAAAACTAAAATACTATATTCAATCCAGACGATACAAAAAAGTGATAAAATGTTATAAAAAATATTTATAAAAATAATAATGATAATGAAAAATAATATAATTTGATATAAATATTTTTAAGGTTTAGGACAATTGACATAAAAAAATACTTTTAATATAAAACTAAATTATCGGTGCAAGTAGTTTTAGAGTGAGGACACGGTGCATAGATTATTAAAAATCAAATTTAATAATGTTGTACTATTGGTAAAAATCCTATCTCGGATTATTAATTAAAAGAATATAAGATGAAAAAATGTGTATTTTAATAAGAATATAATTGAATATTGATTTAGTTTTAATTCATACTGAGATGAAGTTTTATTATTTATATTAATGGATATTATATAAATATTTAATATTTATTTGTGATTTATGTGTAGGTACGTATTATTTTTAAATATGTTTTATATCAATATAATACTCATATTATATATGCTACCTAGATAAATATGCAAATAAAATAGACAAATGACGTTTTCGATGGTTTAAAATAATCATTTTAACGATTTGTTTCGGGTTTGTTAAAATATATCTATTTTCGAATCATGAATATTCAGGTTATATTAAAATAGATATTTGCATTATATACTTTAATTTTGCATTTTACACATTGGATTTACTATAAAAGAATGAACGAAAAGCGTTGTGGGTTTTTGTCACACTGTCACTATTGTTTACGACACATTGTTTCAATAATTTAAAGTGGTAAGACTTAGTATTAGTATAATTTATTAAAACATTTTTTTCGTATTGATCGGTGGATTTAAAAGTAAGTAGTTATTTATGACGTGAATTTAAATAAAGATCCCATAATGAACTATGATAATAATGTTGTGCTGTAATCAATCCTTATTTAAATATATACGATCAAAGCAGTGGGCGTTTTATTAAAGAATTGTTTAATGTTATAAGTGAACAACGAAAAAGGTAAATATTATATTTTTCGCGTTTTTTTAGATATGCATACATCGTGTTTGAATTACGCTAAAAATAACAACGACGGGTTTTATCTTGTACATATCAATATGCGAGTCGTAATGTTTAAATTATTCGAGTTATGTCAAATAAATAACGTGTGCATACATCATTTATTTTTTTTATTGATTATTCTAATTTTTATATTCTCCGTGTATATATAATTATAATGTGCTAATAAATATTTCTAGAATTATTTTTAGTCACAATGAACGCAGATGGTAATAATCTATATTAGATATACTAGATAATATCATATCATTAGATAGATATATTATAGATTATTTCACTAATGGTAGTTTTCATTTCGCTAATTATGAGCAATGATGTGCAGGTTTAACTACTATAAAAACATACAAATTGTATTTATAGTTATAAAAAATGATAGTATTTAAATATAGGTAATCCCAAAGCATTAAAAGTATTTAATTATTAGGCGTTAATTCAATTATATTTCAAAATATAATTTTTTCATACCTACTGTCTTAAATGTTTTATAAGAAAAATATCATAAGATGCATAAAAAAAAAAATACATGTAGTGGATATTCCGAGGAAAAGGGTACGAGCCATAGTACATAACATCTAAGATTATCATTATAGACATAATATATAAAAAATAGTTTATGAATTTAGAAGGTTTTTTTTAGTCATAGTATAAAAATATCACAAGGCACATAATATTATGTATACCATACAGAGCAGTCTCCAGTAAAAATAGTACACTAGGCAAAATCTGATTTTTTCGCTCCAAAAATACAATGTCATTTCTAGAATTTGCGTACACTCTATCGTGTACATTTTCTCCCAGAACATTCTTAAGCTTTTTTTAAAAAAAAGGTCTGACTGTTCGCCCCACATCTCCAAATGAGCAAAAAATGACGCCCCCTACGAAGCGCCTTGCTCGCCTATACATTGAGCTGGCCCTGATACCATATTATGACGTATATCCTTCACTAAAACTCTGGTAACTCTGGTAATGGCATCCCCTCAACAATTTCCTGAAACCATCCCTGTTTGCTTGTATGTATTTTAGTGTTAGTTTTAATGTAAAAATAAAAATAAATAATGTTCAAATTCTACTTACGAGGAACGATCGAGGCGTAGACAGGCATACAGGATCGTCCATTCCAAAGTCCTGGCACGAAAATTGCAGGCGGCCATAAACTTGTATGGCTGAAATGCCGGTTTTGCCCATTTCTAGGAAATCGTATTTGTTAACGCCGTCTGAAGTGTATTCCACCTATATTCGTGAAAACGCAAAACATAAATTTCGGTTTCAATTCGTTTCTATAAAAACTCAATTTGGCAATTAAAAATAATAAATAATTAACAACAACGTTAAATTTTATTGAAATTCATTTTATGAATACGTGTGAATAAAATTTTAAAAACAAAAAAGGCGCCAATTATATAAGGAGTGGACGCACTTCACTCGTCGATAGGATACTAGTAGTGGATATATTAAATTCGAAAGTAATGATGAAATAAATGATTGAATTTACTAAAAACGACTTTGAGTGGAGCCTTAACATTATATAAATTATATAGAAACTAATTTTTTTTTAAATTTCATAACGTTATTATACTATGTTTTATTTTAGTAATATTAACTATCTAGGATATAATCGTCTATACGTAACTTTATTTTTCGTTTTAGAAAAAATTACTGTTGAAAAGGCTGATTTTCTTTACGCTTAAAAAAATTACTAGGATAATCAAAAAAAATGCAAACTTTTGGATAGTATTCCATATAGAATGAAATAAAATAGGTATAGAATAAAATTTTCTATCAAAACAGCTCTACTCCGAAATTGTTGCCGATTCTTTCTACCCGTAAAATCGTTTCTATAGTTAAAAAAAACATAATTTTAAAATCAATAGATATTGTTGTGTAAGTATCGAGCAATTTTTTTTTAAATTGTTATTATGAAAACTGTAGGAGTTCATTATGTTGAATTTATAATTTGTTTGAATTTAATGTCGATGGAATTTATAAATCCCATGAAATAGGATGTGGAAATATTTCTCTACACGCTATTATTTTTCGTAATGAAAAATAGGTATTTCATAAAGTATTTTTGAGATGGACGAGATTTTCGTATCGTAAAGAACCGGGAATAAGTGTGAACATTTATAACACGAGTTTTTGAAGGGGTTTCATATAAACATTTTACGACTATTTGTCCAAATTCCGCATACATTTTAGTAATTCTCCTTCGGGATTTAATCGAAAATATAAGAAAAATTATAGTAACATTTGTATGAATCCGTATAAATAACACGATAAAAATGAAAATCTTATGGATGAAGAAGGAGGAGCTTATAAAATGTGCGTGTTAAAATCAATAAAAACGCGTAATATCAAACATGGGAAAAAAAATATATAGTATATTTTTCTACGGAACAATACATTTGCTTATTAAGAGGACGTGATACCCATAATTTCTATCTTTGTCTGATAATATACAACAATTACGTTCAGAATTTTTTTTAAACATTGTAATTTTTAATATTACAGTAAATTGACTCTTTGCAAAATTTATAGGCGAGATCATTATCTATGCCGTAGTGTCATATTTTTCTGAAATTTCGATTATGTAAAAAATAAATACAACTATTTTTAAGCCCCAATAATTTCAATTTTTATACTTTGCTTTAAAATTAAAATATCGGATAAAAATTTGACGCTACGGCATGCAGTAGGTTAGATGCCGCGGCATAGATATAATGATCTCGTCTATACATATTGGTACCAGGTCAGTTTACATTAATATTACAAATGACAAAATTGTGATTAAAATGCTGAACTTAAATCTTATATATTATGATTTGGTTAGAGGGAGATAATAAATAACAATGAAACAACAAAACAACGAGACAACAAAATATAATTTACAATATTACAAATTAAGTGTACTTCTTTTGAATCGTTCTGAATTATTGGACAGGTACTAATCATCCGAAAAATATTTACATATTTCCGATGTAAATTATTCACACGCGATATATAGATTACATTTCTGTAATATTGTTATTAAGTCCCAATAAGAAATGACGTTAGATGTAAATGTATACTAGGTCAATGTTATTTTATCGTAATTACATTAAAGTAATACAATTTTGATAATCGACAACGTAATTTGTTGATACGTTCGTTGATATAATAGATTATGTATTATCTGATAATTAAATCGACAATGCCAAATACGCATAATATTCAGTAAAATTCTAATAGAAACTGTCACGATAATATTGTGTTTTCTTTGCATAAATGTATCAAGTTTGCCTATTTAACACCCAAACATTATACAATATGAATAGTTTATCAAACAAACTTATTTGTTTAATGTATTTTCTTTTGTATCGAACAGTTATTTGAAAATTATATTTTTTTCGTTTTGAATGTATTTAAAATGATTTTTAAACAAGAAAATATATATAATTTTTCCTCGTTTTTCTAATATTTATAATGTATTATTTGTTTGTATTTGATAATAGCATAGTGAGTTAAAAATGTATAAATATACGATCTATTAAAATAGTAAATTGACTGTTGTGTTGACGTTAGTCCATCAGCAACAACTGGTATATAGGTAACGTATAATATATTATTCCTACAATTATTTGTTGTTATTTTATATATTTTCCTCTAGAATAAACGTCTATTTTACATAATACTTAAATTCATAAAATAATGATTAAATACTCGTTTTTATAAACGAATACTGGAGTTACGTGAGAATGAATATAATTGTGAGTTATGTGATGCAAAATATGGCGACGGAACGCTATTTTTCTTGGTATTAAAAATTGTTTTAAGCCATGTTTAAAACAAGAATACTAATATAATTAAATATTTTGTTTAAGACATTTTGCAATCCTTTATAATGTTTTAATTATTTTTTACGTAAATTATATAATTTGTAGGTAAAACGGTACAATATGCTCGAGTGCGAAAAATTCGGAGAGAGGAAAGACATTTTTGATTTGATAAAAGTCGCCCAGCAACGATACTTCAGCATAGTAATTACATCATTATACAGATAGACGTGATCTAAATACATATTTTTTATAATAATGTACTATGCTTAATTGCTAAGAGTTTAAATTTAGAATTAATAATTCTTTAACAACGTGGCCGTAAACAATTGGGTTTTAGCTGGGTTTTTTTTCTGACAATTTTCGAATGAAAGAACAAATTTGAAATTTGATAAAAGGTGGTTAAAGTAGTTCTAGAGATATCTACGAAAAACGTATTATGAATACCATTGATCTTGAGCATGTATTTTATAAGGCTATATTAAAAAAAAAATACTAACTTCGTACTGATTAAAAATAATTTAATTTAAAATGTAGCATTTTTTGAATGAGACTTATGTAATAAAATCATGTTGAAAACAATAAAAAACCATGTATATTGGAGTATACTTTAAATTACATTTTAATAGTATAATATTAAAATACACTATATTAATATTAATATAATCTTACTATATTAACATGTTACAGTCCCTAAAGTAGTTTTTAATGAAAGTTCAATGTGTGCTAAGCAAATTAGTTAATTATATATATAATGATATTGAGAAAAATAAAAAAGGTCATTCAAAGAAAAAAAATGGACTTATTGGATATTTAATTAAAAATTAAAATTTATATTTTTTCAAGTATTCATTCAATATAATGGCCTTTTATTCAATATTATATTCGAATCAAACTTATATATTTAAAAGAATTGTAATGGTTATAACTATGACTAGAATTTCAATTCAATTGTATCTTTTAGAGGAATGCTTGAAAAGATAAAAGATACCTTCTAATCTACAAACGTGTTTCAGTCAGATATATATTATAATAACTTTTTTTTTTTTTTAATGTTTTAAATTTTTCATGGTTTGTTTTAAAAACATTAAACACATTGAAATAATAATATTAGAACCAGCTTTAACCTGTAAATAGCATTTTAAATTTCATTTCATTAGAATATTTTTTTAAGTTTTAGATCATAAATAATTTTTCAGTTTAAAAATTTCCCAACGAAAATTTTTATTTTGTATTTACAATGAAAATATATGAATTAAACTATTTTAAATGCATTTTTTTAGTGAATTTTTTGGACTTTTTGGATGTGAACCTTTTAAATTTTTAAAGATAATATTTTAATTTTCAAATTTTAAAATCATAGCTCTGGTTATTATACCAATATATTTAAAAAATATTAAAAGAACATTTTGAATTTTAATAATTTAAATGAATTAAAAAGATATATATTTTCTTTGAATTGAATTTAGAATTTCATGTAGAAACCCTTAATTGAGTTATTGCATCATTAGTTTATATTATTTTATTATGTTTTATAATATAATATAATTGTGTCCAATACAACACATTTACACATACAATTCTGTACCACACAATATACAGTGTGCTTGTAATTTGTTTTTAACTAAATTATACGTACACGAGTAAAACAAATTTTAATAATTTACGAATTTTGACAGAATATTAAAAGTAACAATCACTCCCACTCGGGTACCTATATTAAAGTTAAATATTCGGAGGAAATGAACTACCCAATAGTCGTAGTAATAAACTTATAGTTTTCGTAGATATGTAGGTACAAATAATATTAGATAGTAGAGAAAATAAAAATTAAACGTTGTTTGAAAGTCAGAAAAATAAAAGTATATTATAAACTTTACAAAAAAAAAAAAAAAAAATAATAATAATAAAAAAATACAAATGTCATCCAAACACGTCTAAATAAATAATTGAAATTAAATAGCGTAATAATATGACATAAACGTCGTCGTAATTGGATCGTTAAATTATACTGTTTCCCGAATAGATATAGGGAAAACGATGGACTTATTTTATTTCCCCTATATAAATAAATAAATAAATATAATGTTTATAACTCGATATTTTAATGACTTTTTCGTATAAATTTTTATTATATATATATATATATATATACAGGAGAAACGTGTAAAAACGACCTGTCTAAAGTGTCGCGCTACTCGTCGTATAAACATTTTGTGGAAATACTCCGGGAAGAAGAAGAAAAAAAAAACATTTAAAAGTCATAACAAACGAAATGAAGGGGGGGAGGAAACGACCCGATTCGGAAATCCAATCTCGCCGTCGTTCATATTATAACGGTTCGGAATACACCCGTCGAACCTATTATTATGTAAATTCGTTTGGTTTTTTTCATTATTATTATTATTTATATTATCATTATTATTATTATTATTATTCGTTTTACTTTTCTGATGCATCCCACGAAGTTGGAGCTGGCTTTGGTGCCGGGCAAGGCGACGGTGTTTTCGCTGCCGCCCAAGTACACGTAGCCCAGGGACAAGGACGTAAACGCACCGGCCGAACTCCCTTGTTCGCCGTACACCTCGTCCACAGTCACGGCCAGCTGTAACACGTAAAAAAATACGTTATGTTCTCGCACATACCGGCGCGGGGGCTTGGAAGAGATAAAGAGCGTTGTCGTCCGCTCTCCCCCTAGCACCCGGTGCCCGGTTTTTTTTCCTCCAAGATCCATATAAATCGTATCTCATATCAGTGTATATCGTGGCGCACATTGTTCTCACCTAACCTATTATGGATCGCGGGCACGTATTATTGTAATTAAATGCCGTTGCCACGAATATATATTATAATATATAATAATATATTATACTCGTACCGGGTCGTGCATGCAACGCCTCGTTTAACACTTCTGCCCGGCCGTATCATAATAACCGGAGACCGAGAAACACGTCGTACACTGATTATCATATACGAGAAACGTAAACACGTTTTAAATTTTCTTATCACGAAATGTACTATCGTATTTTTGTGTGTACTGTTTGATCGGACTCGGACTGACGTGTCAAAGTGTGTTATACATTGCGATGTATATTTATATATATATAGTATACTAAAAGTAACTTTTTGAGGTATTCTCCAGAGGCGACCATGTCCAGCCTGTCCACCAATCGGCACCTACGTATAGAAGTTTTAAGCGATATAGGTGGTAGCCAAAACCTCGGGGCGCTTAGGTCCACTTTCACTTGAGTTATAAGCAATCCAAAGTTGGGGTTGGGACCAACCAAAAAAAGTGACTTTTAGTATGTTATAAACCTTAGTGTACAACATATTTTGCCGTCGGTCCAAGCCCATTTTGACTATTATTGAACGCGTTACGGTAAGTAAAAATTTGAATTTTTTTTTGATTTGTTCATGCATTTTCTATCAACTTGGTTCATTTGAATTAGTTAATTCCAACGTCTGATACAAAAAGGCAATTGCCACCCTCTTCGTTCATAAAAAAAACCGGAGTAAAACCGCTTTTTTTTGCTTATTAGTAATAAGTTATTACTAATAACCGCCATTCCCGTGCCGTTCAGAACCATTCTATCCACCCTTAAGCACAAAACATTATAATATAGGTAATATATATATTTTAATATTATTCGAATATCTACTCTATATAGTGTATGTATTAAAAAATTGTTGTCTAAACAATATTCTATTAACCTTTGACCTCGTGTTTGTGAAATTCGAAATTTCCGTAATAAATACGAGTATAATGTATTTCAATATGAAAAAATAACAACTATTTAATTTTTAAATAAAGTAAATTAATTTGTAAAATAAATTAAAGGCTTAGACACAGTTGGTGGAAATTAGTCCATCGTTGCTTTGGTCATCATATACCTATATAGTATATATATATATATATATATTATTTGGATTAATATATATTATATCTATATACCTAAATATAATATATATATAATAATTATATGTAAGATACACGTAAAACCAATACATAATTCACTTCACTCAGTATCTAAAGTTATGTCAGTACAAAAATATCTTTTTAAATATTAAAGCGTTAAAAATTAATTAATTTATGATTTAGCCCGAAACAATATTTCAGACAAAATTAGATATTTAAAATAATCATTACCATTTAAAATTGGTAATACATTTTATTGTTCATTGTATTATTTTTAATATTTTAAGAAAGTAATTTTAATGATACCTAACAGAACGTCGATTTTAATTAATTTTTTTTACATACTTTGTATATAAAAAAAATCAATTTACAGATTACCGAATTTATTATGGATTATACATTTTTTTACTAGATAATTTGATAAGTTTATATAAAATACTACATGAAAAGATCATAGCAAAGTGTCGTGTCAAGTTTACGAGTTTACCTTAAGTTTGTATCTCTGAACTGTCGAAACTAAAGGCTAATACTAAACGTAATATGATAACTAGCATGGTGGAATATCCATATTCCTGGGAAGTTTGTTTGAAGATATTTTCTAACAATGACAACTTTACAAATCGTATGAGAACTTAAACTGGTTGTAAACCGTATTCTTGTAAAGTTTGCTTCATGAAATTTTCCCAAAACAGGTACTTAATAGTATATATGAGAATTTATACAGATAAACATCCGTATTCCTGCAAAGATGTTTTAAAGATATTTTTCTACAGTTGCTTCTTAAGAGGACGTGATACTCGTATTGTTGTCTCCGTCTAACCAACTGTCAATATACAAAATTTACGTTCCTATTACCAAATTTATAGACAAGATTTTTACCTATGCCAAAGTTTAATATTTTTTTCTCAATTTTAATATTAACCCTTAACTAGTATTTTTATTTGTATTTACATAATTGGTATCGTCGAGTAATTAATTACCTATTTAAAATTGAAAATACTTATAACTTATTTATTACTTTTTTTTTAATACACTTTTTTTATATTATATTACATGAATTCATATTAATATTTTCCACGTAATGACCCAATTTTTTTATCAAATATAAGTATTTTATTAAATTCTTTTAACAGTGCAATTTTACATGAATATTTATGTTTTAAAATTACATACACTTAAATTCGGACTACTCAGGGATTTTTATTTTATTATAGACACTATATCAACAAAATAGATTCATCCGTTAGATCATTGTTCTATCTAAAGGTTTGAGATAATACTGACTCAATATTTCAATGTTTTATAACTTAAAACTACATCTATAGAAAAAAAATGGAATTAAAAAATTTGGTAGCAAAACAACATTTTTCATATACAATCGCAACGTAAAATATGTTATTTTAGATAGTACAAAATTATTTAAAATTATTTTATTTTTATACCTATATTATATTTATAATTTTTATTATATATTATAATTTCTTAACCATCTTTTTCCGCAATTTTATTTTTACCTATTTGGATTTGGATCAACTCGTGACTAAATCTATAAATATCCGTCTTAATATAACTATTATTTTCGTGATGACATGAGATAAAAAAAAAACGTACGTAACTGGTATCCTCGGTTCTTCTATGATCCGATACAACTATAAATAATTTTTGTGATATTATAAACGTGTTATTGTGATCGATAACAAAAGATTTACGGTGTTCGAATATGTGTTAAAATACAATGCATTTTACAGTGAAAAAGTGCGATTTATAGAAGAAAAATGGAAAACAAAATGCTATGTGTCTTTTTTGACCCAACGATACCAACTCATCTGTAAATTTAGTAATAAATTTATTTACTCTAATATTAGAAATTATAAAGTTGTAATAAAAATACTTGTTTTCGTATATTATTAGTAGATTCGACGGAAAAAGCAAATGGGGGTTTCACGTCCTCTTAAAGAAAACGGATATTTATAAGTGGATTGAGCATCTCAACGAGGGTCGTGAAGACTTCAAAAACAATACGGGGTCAGGACTCAAAAGGTCAAAATTCAATTCTTTTTTAGGTAATATATTTATTATTATTATTACTGTTTTTAAATTCTATTTGTTTTTATAGTATTTTGTAATTTGTATGCCAAAAATAAAACAACAAATAATATGACCGTCAATAATAGTAAAATAAATGTAACTTGATAAAATAAATTATGAAACACCTTTTTTTTGTGGGTATACAATTATTTAAGTTTTATTTTATTTATTGGGTAACCATTTGATACTTCTTAACTTCGTGTTGCTTGAATAGGTGTCACTTTACATAGGAAACATACTTTAAATAATGGCTTGCGATACTAAAACCACGTAGATAATTAACAATTATATATTTTTTAAACACAAAAAATAAATTCAATAAATACAATTTGTAAAATTACACATTTAATAAAATTTTAATTATAACATTAAATTTATTAAATGTGTAAAGTAGTGAAAAATATTTATTTACAATTTACTTATTATATTATAATTTGTCAATATTTAATAACATTTTAAAAAGATCTGAGCTTAGAGTCAAAAGAATAATTTTCTAAACAGCCAGTTTTTGAGAAAATAGTTTTTCACATCAAATTTTCAAGCATTTTTATAGACCATAAAATTATATTTTGGAATTAAAATTATCTATAAATATAAACAACCTACAATCAAATCACCTACTGTAAACTTTATAGAGAATAACATTTAAAAGAAAATTTCATCGGGTTTTTTTTTAAATATTCATTATAAAAAGTTATTATACAGTCATATTAGAAACTAGTTTGTATAAAATTAGGAGGTATTTGTTCAGTTTTTCAACATAATATATTTTATTCGAGTGATTAATATAATTCGATTCGCACAAATCGAATTATATTTACGCGCAGTTATTTTTGAAATGTAATGTCGTGTACGTTAAGACACGGAATTTTCAAATTAATTAATTGTACAGTAATGTTTGTGTCGAAAAATATATAATTAATTATAATTCAAATTTAAGGGTATAAGTTTGGTACATTATACTTATTTATTAATCATGTACATATTTAATTTTTCAGTTTTTTTTAGTATATAATAATATTCCGTTTTAATGAACAAAATTTGAAATTTAAATTTAATTGTATATTAAATGTATATCAATTCGGTCTTAACAACGAGTTAGGTATATTTTTATAGTTGAATTATTTAATGTAATTTTAATAATTTGGATTTAGATAAATATGTATTATATAAATACTTAGGGGAGTATGAAGATAGATGTAACAACTGTTAATTGTTACAAGTTAATAAAAAAAGTACTGATGGGAACACCATATAATCAGTATGTTTAATAAGTGCATGTGTACTACTATGATATAATCAGATTCTGTTTTTTGTTGAATTCGTGAAAAAAAATGTTTTTATTTTTATTTTTTTTATGAGAAGTCTAAACGAAAGCTACATTTTGTATTTTACGCAGAGTCCAATAAAAATATAATATATATATTTTTGTATAGTTAGGTTTTTCAAATATATATCCCGTTAATTTGGGTAGTTTGAAAGATGTTTTAGTTATGCAACGAGTGATTTAAAATTAGTGGTACAAGTGATAAAATAGGTTATATTAAAACGTATCTATTGGCTAATTGTTTAAATTATTTCGGGGCACGTTGTTAGAACTATGAATTAGAGTACACTTGTTGACAGTGGTTGAATTTGAAAAAAATAGAAGGTTAGACACAAAAATGTAATAAAGGATGTTGGGTTTCTGAAGATCCAAATTTTGGATCAATTACAGAGACTATGCTCTTTACACAATCCCTCAACCACTCGCAATTCCATAAAAAAAAAACTGTAAAAACTACAAATACGTGTGTATATATAATTATATATTAACTTATAAGGTTTATAATGAAATGTAAATGAAATGCCGTACCACCATTTAAAATACTCGAAGTTAATATTTTCTAAATTTATATGAAATATGTTCAATTATCAGATTGTGTTAAATTCGAAAAATATCAAATTTTTTAAAATTTTCTTCAACCGCAATTACCTTCCAAAATTAACTAATAATTTAATAAAAATTATAGAACGATTTTCGAGGGTTTATTATTAAGCGTACTATGTAAAACTTAAAATATGTTCACGACTGTGAAATTTTTCCTCGACTACATCAAAAAACCTAATTAATCAAACTATTTTTGATGCTTGTAGGAACATTAGTATTTGTACGTCAGAATTTTCATTTACAGCACTTACAATACTTAATTGCTCATTAAAATATTCCAAATGGCTTTAGATTTTTGTTTAATGTTTCACTGTTTTCTTATTTTCAGCTAAACTCACAACATCTTGGATTTATATATAGCACTCAACGAAATTCCAATATTGACTCTTATTAAAAATAATTATATTGAGGTACATTTTTGAGATTTTGTCATAAATTTCGTACAATTTATTAAAACATATATGTAGGTATAATTAAAATATTGAATAATTATTTTTCTCATTTTTAGCATTCCGTTTAGAAAATTTAGTAGAGGTACACTGAAATATATTTTTTTTTAAATAAGTGGTATTACGTCCCCCCACGTCCTGCCCTAGATCAAGCATTGCTTATTGTTGTAACAACCAATGTATCTATCTAGACTGAGTATCAGAACATATAGACTAAATATCACTAAATGTTATAAATATTTTATCAAAAGTGTTAAGACTTATTTTTATAATTATTTATTTATATTTGATCTAATCTAGATAAATAATGGTAAGTTATCTAAACAATTATTTCAGATAGAAATTTGTCCAATCTAAGTTTTTTTATCTAAATAAATTGATATTAATATTTTTACTAAAAATATACTTAAATAATAGTATCGATACATTTTTAGTTATCTAGTCTCAACAATGTTTATATTCCTATATATTATAGGAATAATGTGAAATTGTATCAAAAATACCAATAGAAGAAAGTGTCTCCTAATATATAGGTATAGACATATTCCTCATGAATAGAAAAATGTGATAATATTCGATAGTTAATAATCTTAGCTATTGGTTTGTAATTAATTGAAATTTTGATTTATATTATAATAATGATATTTATTAAACTAATATGCTAAATATTGCAAAACATATGTGGAAACTGCCATAGCTTAATTTGAATGTTTTAAATATTGTTAATAAAATGTATCTATCATATATTAATACTGACGTTATTATATTTGTGGTTATATTTTTATTTAATTTTGGTTATTAATATTTAAGTATTAATAACCGATTATAAATAACACCACATTTTAAAGATTAGAAAAAGTAAGCCTTGTTAATTAATTTTTGTTTTTATATTATGTACAACATTTTTAAATATCGTAAATAATTATCTTCTGTTTGTATTATATTCTTACCTTATTCAGGGACAACTTGTTAAAAAATGAGTAATATGTTCGTAGAAACTTATTTAGAATTTTTCCACACGGCGACTATAACATAGTATCTTACTTATCGAAATAAGTCGATAACCTTTTTTTTTTATCTATTAACTTTTTTTGGGGTTCTTAAACCGAAAAATTAGTTATTTAGTACTTAAGATTTACAAAATAGTTGATGAGCAAATAAAAAACGGTTATTAAATTGTTTTCAATTTTGTAAACGCAAGGTTATTGAAGAAAATAACCAGGGTCCTAAAATTCTGGAACCAAATCATACAGACTCATCCTAGTTATGCCACTGATTATACTACATTAATACCTGAATAAATATATAAATACATACCTATATAATTGTACAATATTTAAATTGTATTTTATTTGTAATTATTCAAACGTTCATAAATACGGGTTAAAATGAAGTGTACATTGTAGGAATTAATTGGGACACAATCAGTTATTCAATAAAGTTATATGTATACTACTTTACGTGATACATACATATATGTTATATATTCAAAATATAAATTACATACTCAAATAAATAAAGGACTTGAAAACATAATAATTATACAAGTATTATATAATTAAAACGTGATTTATTGGACAATGTAATATAAAAATAGCGAGTTTTAATTAAAATTTAAAATTTAAAACTACAAAAATAATCAATTTATGAAGAGTAGACGTATAGCTAGTTGTGTATTAAGATATAGTAATAAAAATCTCTTGGTAGGCATATATATTATATATTTAAAAATATAAATCAATACTAAATAATACAAATATTATCAAATGTAGATATATTTTTTTTTACATCATACTAGGGTTGTACACTAAATCTATTGTAATATTTTACAATACAATAACGAAATGGATTTTATGATAGAGAATACCAAACATCAATGTTTTCCGAAGCGAGACAATATTTATTTTTTTTAATGCAAATAAGCATATTTTAATCTATTGGATGATACTATATAGAGACAATGTAAATTTTTTTAACAATGAAACATAATAATGTATATGAAAAAACCATATAAAACATATAAATACAATATATACTTGTAAATGGAATTTTTAGCATAGCATAAAATAAAAAATAAATACTCCAATATTATATAGTATCTATAGGCGCATTATTACCATGAAATACTCAATTTTCAATATATTTTTCTTGACAAATATATTTTTTTAAATTGTAGGTATACAGTAACTTTTGGAGAAAAATTCAATTTGATATTTTTTTTCCTAGATACATTTTATTTCAAAATATAACATCTATGGTTTATTTCAATATTTAAAACTTCATAGTCCAACGAAAATATTTTATTTTGAACATATATATATATATTTAATAATTATTATACATATCAAATATTGAAATAATAAGACCAAGTATATAGATTAAAATTTGTTTAGGACAAGAAAAAATATTTTTTTAGTCACCCACAATGATTTCCTTTTCGCCTAACTTTAAATGCCAAAAAATTATAACTTATTCACTTAGTATTCAATATAATAAATTATAGTTTCTGAAAGAAATATTAAAAAAAGTTGTTCGGAATATAAAATCAAACATATTTTCAAAATAAAATTATATAAAGCTGATTAATAGGGGTAGTGGGTAGCATTTCACTCGTTAGATGGATACCGGTGGTGGATATGTTGCATTTGAAACCAATGATAAATCATTTATTTTCATAAAATAATTCTGAGCCAAGCTTCAGTGTATATTGTAAATTGAGTATAACTATTAGAATTTTTATGAATAATAAAAATATGATGTCAATATAAATAGTGTTATAGTAAAAAATTGATGTATATTTCAAGTATATGGATTTTTGATTTTTCAGTTTCTAATAATTTTCGGTCTTTTTCGGTAATTATAAATATAAATATTAATATCACCTACCTATTTATATAAATGATAACCATGACTAGTGGATTCATTATTTTCTAATTTATAATAGCTTTTCTTATCATTTCCCTTATAAAAGGTAGTTAGTTCTACGTAAGGATTTTTAATTTAAGAAAATAAACTTTTTTAAGTATCAAACAAAACGAATTTCATATCAAAATCTTCTGGACCAGAAAACTTTTAATTTACTTCTTCTGCCCATAGAAGAGTACAAATACATAAAAAACAAATTATGATCAATTGAAACTAATATATATTGATCGATACGATCAGATTCTAAAATGTTTTTAATTAAAAAAAAAATTCAATAATTCTGAAACCTTAAATTTGTTTGTTTCTTTTGCAAAAATATAGAAATTGTAATTTAAAATTAAATTCGAATTTGGTATTACTAAATTGTTTTTTTATATTGAGTTATATATTTTAACACATTTTTTGTGATTATAACGGACGTATTATTATATTTATTGTGCAAACAAACCAATGTCACTATATAAATTATCCACGAAAATTGTTTTGGTGTTTCAAGTCACGTATATTAATATTTTTTGCACTAGGTCGTATTTATGTAAATACCAACGTTATAATTTATTTATGTGTACGGTTTATTTAATTGATCATGAACGATAACTGAATAATTTCGATTTTAAATCAAAATTGATGGATTCAACTTTTGGAAAGCGTTAAAAATATTAATTTCATTAATTATTATTTAACGTGTAGGTATTCAGAGTATCATCAGTGTATGGGTTGTATTTTTCAGTGGTTCAACGAGTAGGTAACTAATTATTTAGAAGAATTGCATATTTTTTTATGAATTTGTTTTTATGTTATTTGAATTTAATTGGCAATCATCGTACTTGTGTTTTAAAACAATAATCGTGTAAAAACTAAATGTATAAATGAAAAGTGAACAAGTTAGATAATATAAAATTATTTAAAGTACAATTACTTTAGAATTTTGATTTTACCAAAGCCAAGTCCAAAAAAATTCATTCGGGCAGATGTAATAATATATCAAAACAGGGTTGGTTTCACAAATTGTGAGCCAAAAAAAATAGCTCATATAATACCTATTATAAATAACTTTTAATTTGATTCTTATCTGTGCACATGACGTTACTCGAAATATAATAACAGTTTTACTACAATTTGAAAAAATAAGTTTAATAATTCATTCATAAACCTAAGCATATTTTTGTTTTATTGGTTTTGGTTTAATTTGGATAAAATGTTTTTTATAATTTTGATTTATTTATTTTTAGGGGGAGGAATTTATTTAAAAAATTTCAAGTTAATTAGATTTTAGAAAAAGTAAGAAAGTAAAAATGTATTAGTAAAAAATTTTCCATTCATCGATGAATATATTAGTAGTAGTATTAGTAGTATAGTACTAATACTAATTTTGGTTTTTTATAAATTAATTAAAATAACGACATTTTTTTTTTGAGGATGTATTTGTTTAACTATTATAATTGTCAATATAAACGATTAAAAAAATTCTAAAATGAGTTAAATCCATTAAAAATGTTCCTGTTATTAAAATACACAATAAAAATTAATTAAATTATCAATAATGCGTGTTTTAATATAGATAGAATTCCATATTATTCTTACTTATAGATTTATATTTTTTAATCGTTTTTCTGAAAAGAATACCTTTTTAAGTTCTCATAGTCGATATAATAATATGTACTCGTATTTTATTATTTTATACGAAGTGGTGTACCTTAAGTCATTTTCGTTGAACGCTGTGTTTATTGATTTTCGTGGAACGAAAATACATACTTTGATCAAATGAGAAAAAACCACTCGGTCGCTTATTTTCAATGATATATATATTTTTAAAACATTTTAAATTTCTGTCATGCATACTTGAATATGTTGTGTTTTATTTTATTTTAATTTTAAAAATACAAACTGCTATATATATTTATATATAAACATAGAGTTCGATTTTTTGATTCTTGAAAATAATTAGGTCATAGGTCAAATGACTAAATAGTTTAGACTTTGTTATTAAATTTTCTTAATTTAATAAATTCATATAAAAATTTGTTTTTAACATTAGAAAAATAGGCAATTATTTATAATTACGTGTTTTTTAATTTGAAAAAAATTGGTTGGTAATAATTTTCATTCCGAAGTCTCTAAAACACTGTGTAGTTTTTGTATACACTGATATGATACACCATTAAAATGAAATATTTTTCCAGAATAGTATATTCCCTTTGATAATGTTAAGATAAAAAAATAATTTTAAATAACTGTACAGAATAACTTACCTTACAAAAACTGGTCACAGCAGATATCTAAAAACCAAACATCATACATTTATTAATATGATGCAATAATACAGAAAATGTAAATTGTAAATTAGCAATTTCATAACTTAGGTATATTTGATGTTTATAATAATGGTGTAGTTCATTTAGTTGCATCAAAAAATATATTATATTATAAGGTATTAAATTACATACAAATTATGCATTGTGTACTAATTTTTCTAAATTTTAATCATTTCAATATTTAATAATATACCTATCTAGATATTATACAAGGCTGGGCAAGTTAAACAATTTTTTAGCTCGTTAAGTCAGTTTAAAAGAATTAAGTTGAGTTAAGTTAAAAGTAACTAATATCTTTTTGTATTAACTTTGAAAAAAAATAGTAACATAGCTTAGTTAAAAGTTAAAATTTTCTAATTAACAATAAAAAAAGTTTTAAAATACCTCTCAGCTGTTGAAAAAATAAAAAGTATTTTTATATTGAATAGACACAATTAATAAAATATATATCAACACGAAAATGTCGACAGTATTGATGCGAAAACTAAACCGTCCTGTGTCGTATAAGCCAAAAAACGAATATTTACTACAGTTTAGCTCATTCCCTTGTGTGAGTCTTAACGTAGGTTTATTGTAATTGTAAATTTCCCAAAACAACAATATTATATGACATCTAGCCACGAATTACATTAATATTATAGTATAGTATTTTTCTAATTCTATTTATATAAAGCATAAACAATAATATTTCTAAATAGTTGAATTAGTAAAACTTCCTATTATAATCAGTAAATATTTTATTCAGAAAATATGTATGATTGACAAAATTTACATTTACGAATTGACATTCGGACAAAATTTAACCTAATTAAAAGTATTTTTGTATAAAGTTAACTTGAAGTTAATATGTTGAGTGTTCTAAAAAATTAACTTATTAAGAAAAAGTTAATTTGGAAAAAAGTAACGCGTTAAGTAACTTTATAAATATTAGCTTGCATTTTTGCTTAATCTTAACTTTTAACTCGTTAAAGCTCAGTCTTGGCATTATAAAATAATAATTTATACATTTTCCAAAAGTATGCATTTTAAATTACTTTTTACAAATTTTCAGTTAAATTTTAATTAACCTTTGTGAAGCGAAATTCATTTGTACGAACATTAATATTAATGGAAATTTATACAAGAAAAATTCATCATAATGAAAAACCTTTGATGACGAACGGAGATATTATTTCAACCATTTCGGTGATACATCATATTTGCATTCAAGACATAATGGCGGTCGTAAGACGGTTAAAATTTCACGTGTGGCGTTAATAATTATTATGGTAAATAAAAAGATTTACAATTTACGTACTGTCTCGTATAGACGATAATATATTTGTCGTGACTATAAAACATTAAGAAAAAAAAAAATGGACAAATAAAAATATGGATATGAATAAAATACGAATCAATAAAGATTAATAACGTATAATATGGTACTTCAGACCATTATGTAATATTCCCTGCTAACATATCTGAAATTTATATTTTTCTCTCTAAATATTTTTATTTGAATTATTGACGTCTGATAAAAATAAATATTTTCGCATTAAATGTATAAATGTATATTTATGTACGTAATAATATCTGAGCTTTATGAAATGTTGCTATACCTTGATATTTTGTCGGTTAAACGAATAAAACATACAATATATTATTATAGTTATTTTAATCATCAATATTATTCCAATTATATACTTTTAATGTACTTTTAAATTGGCTAATGCATCTTCTGTTTGTGTACAGTAAAATCGCACGCTGTACATTAGACATGATTTAAAAAAAAATATAAATTATGAGCCTTGGGATTTATTCGTTTTTGTTTGTAATTAATATAAATTCTAATACATCTAAAAAAAAACATCAAAAAATGCCTTTTAAATATAACATATTTAAAATGCGAATGTTAAAATATCATCTGTTTTTCTATGAACTTATCTGGAAATATTTAATCAATTTAAATTCTCATTCGATCATACACCAATATAACTGGTATTATCTCAATTATCAATTATATTTAAATCATGGTATTGTGTTTTAGTATAAAATACTTGTAAAGCGTTTATTGATTTTACATTGAATAATTGTAAACATATAGTTTATTTTCGTTAAAAACGAATTTGAATATTGAATGGAATTATGGTTTATATGTTATTATAATAATAGCTTTTGCATAAAAAAAAAAAAAAAAAAATAGAGACAAACTACAAATTTAAACGATTAAAAGTAAAACGTTGCTCTAATAGGTTTACCAAATACTTATAGCGGATTAGGAATTTATGTAAAAAAAAAAAAAATAATAATAATAATAAAATCAATAAAATATGTTTTTTTGTTTTATATTTTATTTCACATTATTTACGACTAGAATATGATTCCAAAATTGTGAGTCTTGTGCAAATTTTTGGAAAATTGCGAAAACATAGTTCTGTAATAATTCGGAAAATGAAACCATAAAAAGTAATCGCATTTCCATTAAAATACTTATCAATATTAAAATAATATCACAAAAAAAAAAAAAAAATTTTAAAATATAACCAAGTTTATTGGGTTAAAGTGGTTCATTGACAAATTTGTGAATCATGGCATATTTTTAAAATTATTTAATAATTTAAATAGTAATATTTTTGAATAATTTTCAAATGCCTTTTAATTTGAGACCATTCAATAATCATTTTTATTAAGTCAATATTTACATACAAAATAATGCAGTTTTAAATGCCTAAAATTATTGTCTTTTATCTCGAAACTTATTCTTTCATTAATTGTTTCTGACGTTTTAATGTGATTTGTTTTGTTTCAAATAGGATCGTCACCAACGAGAAAATATCTTGTAGATATAATACGAAACTTAGGGTTGAATCCCATAGGGTAGAAATCTCTATATAGTAATTCAATGAAGCAAAAATTTTTTTCAACGATCGAATTGTTCTACTACAGCTTGGATTGGAAAACTTTTTAAAATTTTAGAAACATCTCATGGACCCAGAAATTAAAAGAATACCTATCTTTTTTTATGAAATGATAAATGTTATTATTAGCGAAAAAATTAATAATTATTAAAACGAATATAAATTATTAATAAAAACAATAATTTAAAAAATCACTTGTGTGTGTTGGTAACACACGATAATCATTTTTGTTTGATATGATTACATTATTCGTTGAGGCCCAAAGTTATTGATTTGTAGGATGATAGTTATCATTAAAATTTAATAGAGGTATTTATAAAAAAAAACTAAGTCAGTACCTTTTATTATCATTAAAATTTTAATAATTTTAATGTTTATCTATATTCTATTATATTCTATATAGATACACACACACACATATTTATATATATATATATATAAATAAATTTGTTGATAGAACACAGATATCCATGTGTGACTTTTTAATATTTAAATATCACCTGAAAGATATTAATGAATATCTATAAAGTAATTTTCTTGACATTTTTTTCCAATTATTGGATTATATGTTAATATTTACATGGTATTTGAGTGAGTTTTCTTGAATTTCAGAATCAATGAATACTTTTTAACATTTAAGTATATATTTTCTATTTCTTTACAATTAATTTTTAATTTTAGATATATTTCAGCTGACCCTTAATATTGAAGACAAAGGCCAGCATAAATCTAAGAATAGAGATCCTTGTAGAAATAATTTCTATAAGTAATTCTATACTTATTAACTTTCTTAATTCTATATGTTTTTTAAAATATACTAATATTAAAAACAAAAGTTTCTGGCTAAAACATTTTCTCATTTGAAAATTATTTATGAATTATCATATCAAATGTATGTACAATGTTTTAAAACTATAAATTAGTACTGCTGTCCCGAAAAATTTCTAACGGGACGCTTATTATCCCGTTTTTAAAGTTCATTTTACGTTTTTTTTTTTCATAATTATGATATAGTCAACATAATTTTTCTAGATTTTCATTAAAACTAAAATGATCAATACACCGAAAATGAATCAAAATAAAGTAGGCATATTTGTATAATCCCCGCAAGGGGACTCTTAGGAGTTACGGGAATTACAACACCGCAGTTACTCTAGTTATGTTGGGCCCTCCATTAATGGGGGTTGTCGTGGGGCTAACTACCCAACACGGAAAAAATACTGGTTACGAATCGACCAAATTTGCCTCGGATGAAAGTGGAGCTAAAGGATTTTCTAATTGGAACTTGGAACGTGCGATCATTGTACAGGGCTGGACACTTGACGACAGTGATATCGGAGCTTGAGCGATATCGACTGGATTTAGTTGCGATTCAAGAAATAAGGTGGACAGGAAGTGGAAACTTGAGAACTGGAAATTGGACTCTTTTTTATAGTGGTGGAACAGAACACCAAAATGGAGTTGGTTTTATTGTAAATGATAGGATATTAACGAAAGTGAAAAAATTTGAGGCAATCAATGATAGGATATGTTGTATTGAAATAGAAACCAAAAGGGCCCTGGTAGTCATTGTTAACTGCTACGCACCAACCGAAGATAAGGACGATGAGATAAAAAACATATTCTACGATAGAGTAGAGGCAGTGTATGACCATATACCAATGAGTAAAGTAAAGTTTCTGGTAGGGGATTTCAATGCAAAAATAGGACAAGAACAATTATACAGACCAACGATCGGGGAGCATAGCTTGCATGAAAGGTCAAATGATAATGGCACTAGGTTAATTAATTTTGCTATGACAAGGAACATGATAGTGAACAGTACAACATTCCCACACAAAAACATATACATACAAACATGGGTGTCATCATCTGGTCAGACAAGAAATCAAATAGACCATGTTGCAGTGGAAAAAAGAACTAGGAGATGCATTACAGACGTTCGGAGTATGAGGGGAAGTAGAGCGATATCGGACCATTTTCTAGTAAAAATCAAAGTCGAAATCAGACTGTCAGTGAAAAGGCAAAAACAAACAGCACTGCCCAAAAGAGTGAACACTGAAGCTCTAAAAATCCATTCAATGGAAGAACAGTATTAAAAAAGTTTAACAGAAGTATTGCAATTGACGGAAGAAACGGAGAAGTTAGATGAAATTTGGGACAGCACACATAGTATGATAATGAAAGTGGCAAGTGAAATCTTAGGATATAAAGAAAATAAAAAAGCTAGGAATAAATGGTTTGATGAAAGCTGCAAGAGGGTAATGGCTGAAAGATATCTGGCACGAATAGAGGTACTTAAAAGTCCTAATGAAAATAGAAAGAGGATCTTGGCTATCAAACAGAGAGAAACAAAGCGCACAATCAGAAGAAAGAAAAAAGAGTAGGAAAAGAAGAGGATAGAAACAATAGAGAATAGCTGTGCAGGTAACACAAAACTTTTCTTTGAAAAAGCTAAGGAAATTAAAAACGGATTCAAGCCAAGGTCAACAATTGTGAGAGGCGATGATGGTTCACATATAACAGAAAAGATAGAAGTCGCAAGTGAGTTCAAAAACGTATTTGAAAAAATACTTAACCAGCCAACCCAAAACGAGCGATATGAAGAACTTACTACAGTTGAACAATACTTAGAGAACCCTACAGGAGAGGAAGTTGAACTAGCGATAAATATGCTTAAGAATGAAAAAGCACCAGGGGAAGATGGGATTGCGGCAGAATTGTTAAAAAAAGGAGGAAAAACCATAATTACAAAAATAAAACAACTGATTGAAAAAATATGGAAAGACGAGGCAATACCATCAGCATGGAATTATCAATACTATGTCCGATACATAGAAAAGGATATGATATGGACTGTCAGAACTATAGCGGAATCTCACTTCTCAATACATCATACAAAGTACTATCAAACATGATACTGAATAGGATAAAACCATACGCTAACGAGTAATAGGAAATTACCATGCGGGTTTCACACAAGGAAAGTCAACAGTAGACCAAATACACACAATCAAACAAATTATGGAAAAAAGCCATGAATTCGACCAGGATATATACTTACTATTTGTCGACTTCAAGCAAGCCTATCATGAGAAGTAGTCTATTGCAGGTGATGGTTGAACTCGGTATACCGGTAAAACTTGTGAGATTAGTGAAGGTATGCGTTCAAAAATCCAAATGTAAAATAAAATTCAACTCGGTAATATCAGAGGAATTCCCAGTACAAACCGGTTTAAGACAAGGGGATGCATTGTCACCCATACTTTTCAACATTGCCTTGGAGTTAGTAGTAAGGAAAGTTCAAAAAGACAGCATAGGTCTGAGAATTGGAGAACAAAACATGGTGATAGTAGCGTATGCAGACGATTTAATAATTATGGATGAAACAAAAGACCAGGTAAGAAACACTGAAAAAAAACTTATAGAGGAAGGAAAAAGTATAGGGCTCAACGTAAACGAGGATAAAACTAAATACTTGATTGTATCAAGGAGACAGCATCATCAAAATTCACTGGCAGTGGAAGATATGACATTTGAAAAAGTCTCTAATTTCAAATACCTAGGAGTAGATGTGAATGAAAGTGCCAATAGCCATGAGGAAATAAACCGTAGGATAATAGCAGGGAATAAGTGCTATTTCTCCATGGTATCACTGTTCAAGTCAAAATTACTTTCAAGGAAAACAAAAA
>JAIPRL010000178.1:92154-168742 GCA_025469235.1 Pemphigus obesinymphae
GTTAATGTATTAAAATCAAAGCAAAATATGCAGTAAAATAAAATTTATAAATACGTAATTAATTTTTTTTTCCACTTCGCCTATAAGGTTCATTCGGTTATAAGACTCACTTTGTGCTGGTCCCAAAGTGAGTCTTATTAGCGGCGTCTACAGTATATTCGAATCATGTTCCTTTAAATATTGTATAGGACATATTTTTAACACGTGTCTGAAATATTGAATTTACAATATTTGTTTAGAAAATATTTTCAACTATAAGGTTTTTTTGAAATTAGGGTTAAAAACAAATCCGGGTAATTCGTTAGAACACGTCATAACTTAAAATCGATGTCTGATCACTAAATTATAATCGCCTAGCTTTTGTGTGCATATATATATATTTGTAATACTCAAATATACTCTTTGTATAAATATTTGCAATGCATGTACCATTAATATATGATAAATATATTAGACGTACGAATTACTGTGGGGCAACGCACCAAATCCGAATGATGCAAAAATATGTAATTAAAATACGCCGCCGCCGATTTGAGAAATATCCCAATATATAGAAATAGTATTCCTATAACTAGAATATTCCATTCTAATCGGGGCAGTATCCGTACAATACGACGTTTCGATCCATTATTATTATAAATAAATATTATTGAATATCATTCGATAATATTCCATTTTGATATGTCACGTTTATAATATAACACGCTGTAATTATCAGCTGTTTGATGAACGACATTAATAGTTGTTCTATAATATTCGACGGACTGATATCTATAATGTACCTATAAAAGGGATCGTGTCTATTATTTTCTGTCTGTCGATATTCTTGCTGCACGATGCACGCTGGTTACAGTGTGCATTTCTTATTGCCTATCGAACGTGTGTGCACTGCTGAGACTACGGTCAAACCCTACAGGCAGCGAGGCCCTTGTTTACTCGTCCTACTCCAGGTGCATTGTCAGGTGCACTGTTTTCGCCGTCTGCGTTATTGCAATGAAATCGTACTTTGTTTTTCTGTCAAACTAACACCTATCGTGTATAATGTCCGAATTTACTCCATAATGAATTTATCGGTATATTTTGTCTTTTCACACGAAACGTATCCAATACTGTTACGTGCGAGCTTCTACAGGATCTAGTCTGACAGACTAGATTCGTCAAGTCTGGACTGAACCATTTGACACTGTGCTCACTTGCTAGAAACCGTCGACTTTGAAGCACCAGTCCTTCTATGCACATAAATACGCACTTCTATCAACATGCATATATTACGTAACACTGGCGATTGATTTGGAAGCATTTGTGGAACTCGCGTAATACCTTTTCACTGATTTCATCCTATTCGCGTGCCGGGAAAAGTATATACATTCGTAAATTAACGTAGACCGACCAGAACTATTGAATCAAGTAAAGGTAAGTGGATTGAATTTCATCCTAAATTCATCTGACCGTATATTTCTACTATATAAAGTCATGAAATAATTGTAAGTGGTAACTAGACGATGCATAAAATAACGTGCATTATATATATCTTTCATGTAACGTGCAGCAGGGAATCCACACCCGAGTCTATATGTAAAAACGCAACAATTGTCCCTTTCTATAATAAAATCATTCGGAATGAATTCACATACGTAAACATCGGACATTTGTTCAGAACATCATAATATTATTTACCGTCCCTTTCATTCCCACCCAAACATACCTATCTATTGTATTACGATATACTATATATATATATTATACCATCACAATGATTTTCGATTACACCGATTTTACCTATATATACCAATTTTGTACATACAATCCTACATACTCATTATCCGCATATTATACATATATATATATATACATTATTACATTAAATTATTTTATTTCATTCACTTTGTACTTCCAACCTCTCAATCGTTCCATGAAAAAACGACAAAAATAGTATCGTCGTACCCCTAACCTAACTTTCATTTCATGATATTTTGTTCAAAGACATTTGCGTTTTAACCTACTTTACATGGTATTGGGAAATCACATTATTTAAGTAGGTATTCATTTAAATATAGAAATATACTTACAATATTTTCTATGCAACGGTTTTTAATATAATATAGATATATTTTTTTTTAAATACACGAATGTCATCATATTTTAATTAAAAACATTTATTTGCTGTTTGGGAATTTATACAACGAATTTTGGTAGAATTTGCTTACAGATAATTTTAAGTAATCTTAATAGGTAGATAAAAAATAAAATATTGTAAAAAATAATTGTTGGTCACAAGTTTATAACTAACTTATAGCTTTTTAAGTTACTAACATCAAGTTAAAAGTTTTTTAAAAGATGACTTGATAAAGTATAAAAATAAAAATAACATAACTTTTTATGCGTTTATGGCCAGTATTAGGTCTTAATGGAGAAAAAGTATTCGTAACAATGAATTTCTTATTGAAATAATAACCGACACAAGTGTTTAAATTTTTTGGTACAATACGATTTTAATTTAATATGTAAATTTGTTTTTAAAAAATAATGAAAAAATCCAAACATATATTTTTTCTTGTTTTATGTCTAGCATTTTCGATAGTGCTTTTGACTAGCACGTATTTTTTGTCAATTTTAATATAATCTATCTATGGCAATAACATAATATTTTCTTATGGTATAACATATTTATTTGAAATAAGAGATAGTTCGTCAATACAATTTCATATTTTCAAAAAACGTTCAATATATAGTCACGTGTGATCGAAGAGATAAATAATTTCTAATGGCTTTATGGCCATATCGAATATGGATTTCGATAAAAAGGCTAACAGTTGATAAAATATAAATAAAATTATACTAAAAAATTAAATATGATATAGAAATTATGATAATAGAAATTTAAATATGTCAATTTGGGCGTTTTATTCATGTTTACTTTATTTCCATACGTTCGTACATCTTTATAATTTTTTTCCATGGTGACCGATATTAATATTTAATAAATACGATTTTTGTTGATTTTAGGTTTCTATATACAAGTATATAGTTGATTAAATTAATCATTTTAAAATTTTTTATAGGGTTATAGTTTATTATTTCATTGATCAATATTTATATATAGAACCCACAGATTCTCTTATTTTGTTTGACTATTAATCTTTTAAAAAAATAATTAATTAATAAATTGTAAATTTAATATGCATTCAGGCATGAAGCCAGACATGTTTTTTTTTGAGTGAGCATATATTTCAATTGCCTAAAAATATTATTGTATTAATTATTATTTTTTAATAATATTTAAAATGATACTAGACAATTTTTTTTTCGAGGGGGAGTTCGAAACTCCTTATCTCCCCCCATGTATACGTTCCTGTACGCATTGTATTGTTTAATTTATTTTTAAAAATAATAAGTTGTCTGCAAATTCGTTATTTTAATGTAGATTTAAAAATTGTACATTTATAAATATTTGTATTCTGTTAAATATATTTATAGTTATCTATATGTTAAATATTAGAATTTTTATTTAAAAAAAATTTGATACTTTAGTTATTTCCTTATAAAGATAATGAAAAAACGACTGAATACTAATGATTTTTCGAATAATTTACTATATTTTATAATCATGTTTATAGTTGCCATGTGGCCGTGTTGGTATATGAAAATATTATATTACTTTACTTATGTGTATTTCTGTAAAAATGATAAATTATGGTTTATCGTATCATTAAATATCATATTATGAATAGGTACTGTTTGTAAAAAAATTACGAACGTTATTACATTTTAGTATACTTTATGTTATAGATGACATAAAAGTCATAAATACGAGTTTATATTACTACTATATATACTAAATATACTACTAAATATGCACATACGTAATAATTGTGTTTGTATTTCTTTCAGTATAGAATATATCATAATATCAATTAAAATTACAATACTTTTCGTTTGACCGCTTTCAACGAAAGGTATAAAATATAATATATTATACATTTGTCTCAACGAACTTCAATTATTTATTTGTTTAAATGTTAAAAAAAATATAGCTAAAAGGGAATATCTAATGTAATAATTTTTTTTTTATCAGAGTGGATATTTTTTCATGGGGATTATCTTTTAAAAATTAAATCATTTACTATTTATTATACCATGTATATTGTATATATATATATATATAAATTATAAAATTACATTAATATTGCGAGCGAATTGGTGTTGATATTTTAATGACAAATTAGTTTTGAACTATATATGAATAAAAACCGGAAAAAAAACAGGAAATTGTTATAGTTTGACGAACATTATACATTTGTTTATGTGCAATATTATGTTACTTCATATATTTAGATTAGATGCATTTACGCGAAGGAAATTAATTGTTCCATTTAAATAAATAATAATACATTTTTTGACAGAGTTAGTATGTAGAGTTTTCTTTCAAATTTAAATTAACGATTCAAATTTAAATAAATAAATTAAAAATATAATGTAATAAACCAAATTTTTCTAATGATTATATTGACGTTTCAGAAAAACCTAAGGGTGAAATTCTAAAAAAATCAAACAGTTGCTGCAAAATAAATCGAATTATAAAGCATATATATATATATAGTTCAATAAAATCCTTATATTAATCATAATCAAAAATCAACTTGGAACATTTCAACTTACTATATGTAATGTTATAAATACTTGAAAAAATTTAGGGCATGCATTTTTTTATACTTTTATTTTTCTTATTCTAGATAAAACTACAAAACTAACTATTTTTAAATCACGTATTAAGAAATAGAAAATAATTTTAAAATTGCCAAACAAAAATTTTTGTTTGTTTGTTTTGTACTTAAAATTTTAGTGAAGTAAGGAATAATAAAATAATAATTGCGTTGTTCAATATATATTTTTTAATAATTTTATAAGATAATAAAGAATAGCTAACGATCAATGTGTTTCCACCCCTGCTATCTAGATTTTCTTAATAATAAATATTATATTTTTATAAAAAGATGAAATTTATTATAATTTATAAATGAGTAAAATGTAGACAATATAATAGCAATTTCGGAGGTAATGATAATGCTGTTTACCAAGTTCTACAGTAGTAGCTGTCCCAAGTTATCGTATAAAGTATTTGGAATAATTAGCTCGTGATACGTAAAACGTTATTTCGATTAAATACTTATGACATTGACCTTGAGACTGTTTAATATTTGAAATTGACTTTCCAAAGTTTAACAGAAATATATATATATATATATAAAAATATAGCTATACATATTTATTTGAAACTTTTAAAATTTTTAAAGATTATCTGATAAGTAGTTATAGAAAGTTATACATATCGAAAATATATTTTAATAAATACAAATTCCAAAAATAGCCAAAAATAGTTTTAAAAAAATTAATTTTTTAAAATTTGAAAGAAAAAAAAAATTAATTATATAATATTATATATACATTATAATGTACATATTATCTAAGGGGTATTGGCATAATATTTTTAATTTTAAAATAAAAGTCATTCTTATTGTCCGTATAGAATTTATCCCATATGAAAGTGACTAGAATTATTGATATGGACTACTTTAATACTTTATATAATATTAATATTATACCCAGTGAAAGTGTAGTTAAACTACCAAATGTTCAATAATAAGATTATTTTATTATATTATCGTTAAATTGAGTACCCTGCAACAATTTTTATCACTTTCATGCGGTAAAACAGTGTTTTATCACATAAAAATTCACGTACCAAAAAATACAAAATATCATTTTTCTAACAATTGACTTTTTGTAGTTACTTCATTTGCCCTTGTGGTAGTATATTACTGTTATTATCTGTATCACAGTAGAATAATTTTAAAAAGGTAAAAATATTTATAAAATTTTTTTTCTCAACATTTTACTTTAATCTGAATTCTCCATTTAAAATCTTTATATAATTGTAATTTTTGATAAGTTAACGTCAAACTGTAATATTTTTTTTATATAAAGGCTTTATAACACTAAGTAGTTATAATAATTTTCACAAATAATTTAATTTAAAATTAATAACATTTATTATTAATGTAACGAAAAAAAAAAAGGTCAGTAGATCGCAAGCACTTCGCTTATTGGATAGGACACTGATGATTGAATATTGAATTTTAAAGTAAATAAATCATTTATTTCGGTAAAACGATGTTGACTAATGGTCGAAGTAGTATTAAATTTATTTGTTTCATTATAAACAGTCCAAAACGTCCGAAAAAATTAAAAATTTACCTCTTTAATGCACCAATTAGAATGAATTTGCTATTAAAAATGTTTTTACTGAAAAACTCCTACTCAACTTCTTCTATCCAAAAACGTGTATACATACATAAAATAATATATATATATATAATTGGGCAACTACAACAAGCCTATTTGTAATTTTTCTATTTAAAACAGTATTTCATTAAGATCTGTAGTTTCTTGTTACGCTTAAAAAAACTACTGGGGAAATTAAAATATTACCAAATACAGTATCAACTAGAACAAATATCCTTTAAAAATCTATACACCTGCAAACTCATACTTTATTCCTTCTACCCGAAAAAAATATATACTTATATAATATTAAAATATATACTTATATAATATTAAAATATATACTTATATATTATTAAAATATATATAAGCACTTTATAACATTCATCGCTACGCTCTAAATCTAAAATGGGGCAACCGATAAATTAAATGTATGACTTCTTGTTTTCTTGTTTTAAGGATATATTATAATAACGTATGTTTCAAGATTTTTTTGGTCAAATTTTAGCGTATATTTCAGTAGATTTAAATGCTATAAAATTATTTTTTATTTTGTAGGTATAAATAAGTTCTTTTCAAGTTGACAACTGACATTATAATATATTTTTTATATAATAATTGAAATAATGATATAAGTAATATATGTAATAATATTTACACCATTATAACAAAAAATGTTATCATTGTGATAGAGTATTGTTATATAATAAAATATGGTACATTTGTTAACTGGTAACAGATTTATAATTTTCAACCACTTTCTTTTTTTTTTACAGTTATTTAAATTACTAGATTCTAATGTACTATATAAATACGTATATTATTTTCCGTATGATTACGTGTTTAAATGTACATACAGTCTATTGTATGATCACATACTAATTTTTGTCATGACTTCTATATGAAGTACAGCAATGAAAGGGTTAATAATATTACATATTTTTAATTTCTAAAATTGTATTTTACTTAATAGTTTACCATATTTTCAGTAGGTTTATAATAATTTATTCATAAATAATTCATTTTTAATTAAAAAATATATATATGATTATTCATTTATAAATTAAATTAATAATAATAATGTTAAAAAAAAAAATGTTGATATTTACATTTATCGAGGGACTAATAATACGTAGGTATTAATAATAATTGTCAATATTAGAGAAAAAAAAAATAAAAAATCAATACTTACCTATGTGGTAAAGTAGTCCTGCCGGGTGTTTGGTTTTGAAATGCAATACGAATGAATCGCCTTCGGTGTTGCTGTCAATAGTATATTTCAAAAATTCTTCACCAGTAAACGAAGCTTCTGCCATTACTTTATCTGTGAAAATAAATACGATTTTTATTACTGTTTTTATTTATTTATTTATTTTTTTAAAGTAATTTAAAATATAATAATTTTTTACTAGGGATAGTAAAGTTTCCATAATTTTTATCTTCATTGTACACATAAAATCATACGATCAAGACGCGGTGTATATATTTATGGGTAAGGTCATTTCAGAATTACGCTTATACTTCTGTACAGATGTGATTTATTTTCATCACATTAGTGGTATAAATAAAAAAAATATTCCTTAAGGTTATTTATCTTTTGCTATAGAGGTTATGCACAGGATCTTTTTTCCACCATTATCAAAGCCACTATTAAGACCGAAGGATATCTGTTCGAAGTTGCAAGTATCCTACTTTTTGAACAATGGGTAAATGTTATAATTAAACTAGATAAATTAGTTTTCCTTTCAGTTTGCTATTTTAGTTTCTGAGCCGGAGCTCGTCCAAATTGCAAATTCCTAGTAGTTTCATAGAAAAGTTAAACGATAACGACGTTTTCTATACTTATAGGTTTTCACTAAAACCGTAATAAATTCTACAGGGTATAAATGATAATTATTTTTATCAAGACAAATCTCAGTATATTTATTCATTTAGGATTTATCTTTTTTTTTTTAATAAGGAATATTGTTTTAACTAATATAATTAATAATTATAATGAACAACTAGTCATAGTTACTTTTTTCGAGAATTTCCGAAATAAAGTGCGTTTTATACCGAGATTTTTATGTAGGTAGTTTACAATCGAATTTCCATTTAGGAAAATTGAACTCAATTTGTAATTCAGTTTGAAAGAAAATATATTTTCATTACAAAAAAAAAAAAAAACCGCGAAGTACCTACTTCTCTCGAGTACCATCTTTGTCTTTTTTTTTTTTTACAATCCATGTAAAGATTTTATGACACTTTTGGAGTATTCCCCCACTTAAGTGTTTTCCAAAGTCAAAAATACATATATTCTTAAATTTAATATATTCATTGCATTCGATCGGAATCTAAAATAAAAAAAAAAAAAGTATGATCTCATTTTGTGGATAAAACAGAAAAAAAAATTTAGTAAAGAATGGATTTATTTATTCAAAATACAATTATTCCCGTTTTATTATAACAGGCTATTATAAAATTACGTTATTAAATAGATTTTTGTAAATACGTTTTAATATGACGTAATTTAAATATGTCGTTACCAAAAAATTGAGAAAAAAAACGTTTGCATGAATTTTGAAAAATTATAACCATAATAATTATTAATGAAATATGGAAACAAAATATTGTGTTATGTATACAAAAAAAAAAAAAAAAAAACAATAATACAGTATTCTATTGATACAAAAATGAAAATATTGGAATTCTTTAAAGTTAAATAAATTCAGAATAATATGTTACTTTAATACTAGAAATGTATTCATATTATGAAATTATAGTATTCTGTTTTAGATGTAATTTCATAGAATATTTGATATATTTTTACATTCTACGTAAACGCATTTGTACAATACGAGTAGGTATAATACAAACAAAACAAATACGCATTAATCGTAATCTGCACCCATGGGCGTAGAGAATATTATATTTTATTTCTGTAGAGGTCAAATAGTATAGCATATTTACATGTGCGCCTAAAAAAAAAAATATATATATAATATGTTATTAACTGTGTTGCGTGGTAAAGATTACGTAAAATAAAGTAAAATAAAGTAAGAATTTTTGAAAACACGCAAATTTGGTTTTAGCCACCACGATGGATTTGTAGATACACACAGGTACACAACGTATTATAAAACAAATATTAAACAAAAAAAAAAGAAAAATGTAATGCGTATTAAATAAGGGTCTTGTGATTATTATTATTATTTTATGATACATGAAATACACTATCGGATCAACAAAATATTTTCGTTATTTAATATTTTAGAAATAAAGATCCAAACAATATTTTCGATAATATTTAAAAAGATTAAATATCGATATATATATTTTTTTTTTTTTTTGTTTCTCGTAAAAATGTATTCGATTATATTATGACTGGAAGATAAATGACGAATTGAATAATATTGAATATATATAAATATATAAATCTAGAAAGAGAATCGAGCATTGCAATCAAAAGAAACATTAACGAAGAAATCGTGCCTAAAAAGGGAAAGAAACACATAAATAAGAAAAATAGGGGGTTAAATCTGATTACAATAATGGCATTTTGAGCTTACTGTGGCACAATAGAATTGCGCTGATAGACAGCCACTGTACAGTAAATGAATAAAAACTACCTTCATATAATATAATAAATATAACCAATATCCCCAGTCCATCCACTACTACCAATTCTTTATTTCAATTTTTTAAATAAACGACATCAACTAATTTCCTATCTTGATGATTGCATCTGACGGGCGTAATATATATATATATATATATATACAATTAAATAGAAACCTATTTTTATTTGTTCGTTTTCGTTTTTTTATTATTCATCGCCCGGTGAAATAATTTGATTGTGCATAAATTAAAACCGAGAATGAAATTAATTGGGTTATTTCGACGGTTATCTGATTGTATTTTTTTTGTACCTATATCAATTTAGGAGGAGAATATTAAATTATTAAAAATATTCCATGATAAAAAGTATAACGTATAACGCTACTGTACCATTTCCATGTATAATTATTAAAAATTTAATTGTTATTATAAAATGCGTTTCAGGTTAAATGGCTGTATATTGAGAACAAACGCCAAATTGTGTTGTCGAGTGGAATTCAAAAACCATTTCGTATTTGTTCGAAGTCAAACATTTATGGGTGTTTTCGGTAGGTATTAATATTTATATTATTCATTTTTAAGCAAAGATGGGCAAGTTGGTTAATGGAAAGAAGCCAAGGAAGCAAGTCGAGTAGAATATAAGTGAAGAAATTTGTTCAATTGTTTGTCCCTTCGGTTCTCGGACTGGACAATGTGTCATTATTATTTTAGTATATATATATCAATCACTGCGTTCAATAAATACGAATCTCATTTATATGTAATCTCATATTTTTTTTTTTTTTTGGAAAATTAAAAAAATTACCTACATGAAAAATAAACTATAGAATTAATCTGCTATCAAAAAAATCTTTTTAAAATTAATTAAAAACATGATTTTTTATTATATATTTAATAATTTTATAAAATAAACAATTTTTCAAAACAATTTTAAAATTATATATATATTATATAATAAAATAATATATATAATAATTATGTAATGGTAAATACCTATATGAAACGTTATAAATTTATAAATGTATAGTTATTATTATTATGAGATATTTTATAACAACCCATACATATGTATTTAAATTGAAATGACATAATAATGAGTTTTGATAATTATGAGTACCTACTTGAGTTTTGATTACATTTTGTATGATACATTTTCGTTAATTTTTTACAGAACTGGATGATTATAAAATTAAATTGTAGAAATATCAGTTATGATAATGCAAATTTAAACTATTTAAATTAATTAGTTATTGATAAAAATGCTAACTAAGTCATTTTGTTAAAAAAGTGTAAAAAAACTTTACTATTTTAACTTAACTATAATTTTTCAACTATATAATGTCCACTTTCAATTTTATAGTGTAAGTTATTAAAACAATTTATTTTACTGTAATATTAATGAGTGTTAAACTCACACCACTCACACTGGTATGTATTTTTTTAATTTCAATGAGAGCTATACATGATAGCTAACTGAAAAATTAAACAGAAAACAATTTTTATAGCACCTATAAAAATATGAATTTTTGATGTCGACTCGTCTTGCGGTGAATTTAATTATGCAATAATTTTAATTTCAAATTGAACGAGATACTGGAAGTATCTACTGGAAGTACTCATGAAATGCGTATTTCGACCAAACAAAAAATAGGTTTGGAATCCACTATACGAGAAATGAGTTTATTTCCAAAGTTTGGCCGTTATTAAAACACTGAAACACAATGGGACGCGACCTTGAACATTTTCACATTAAAATATTTTCTTTGTTTGCTTTTCTATTTATTTTTCAATCTTGAGTTACTTATTTAATGCTATGAATGTATCATATAAAACATTTTGTATATAATAGTCTTGACCTAATCTACATATTAGTTTATTTTCAATTATTTGTTTATAACGCAAAATGTTGTACTCGATGGTTGTACAATATAATAAAATAGTACCATTCAAGTCCTAGATTCAAATTAACTACTTGAAATATATGATACAAATCTAAACACATATGATATGAAAAATATAGCTTAGTATAATAATTCTTTTTTTATATGAATCCACTATATATGACTTATTATATTGTATGTATATATATCCTTTTATATTTATATTTATTTATTTTATTTGATAAAACAACTTTATCACTTATTTGGAGTAATTAAATGATTAAGAATAATTTATTATTACTTATATTATATTACTGCTTTATTATGACTAAAATGAAAATGACTAAACATGACTTAAATTCCTTCAGTTAATTTTTGCTTTACCAGTGTGCGGCCACCCTAAGATCGGTAGAAATTTACCCAAAAATGGTTGTTAAGTTAGGTAAAATTAAATGTAAATACATAAATAATTTAAATTATTTCATTATTTTTTTCACTCTTAGAAATAACTACTTAAACTATTCGAAAACCTATTGAAAGTGTTTTTGCAAAAATTATTTTTTTTTTGCATAAGAGTGTATTAAGGCTTAAGTTTATTGAATTGTTTGATCATAAAATCATATAAAATTTTCCTATATTTCTCAAATTTACCTTCTTTAATCAATGTTTAATTGACAGTTCTTATTAAACCATTTGTGCAAATTAGTCAGATTGTTGTGGGAGGGAAAGGGGAGAGGGATGGGCAGCTTAAGGTTTAATTTTTTAAACGCACCAAATTATTTTATTTTGTGGATGGTGATCATTCGTCATAATAGTAAATCTATATTAAATCGGGAGGGAAATTTTTCACAAAAGAACCACGATTATTTGTTTTAGTCCCGAAGTATTTTTCCACAAATATAATTTTTATACCTATTATAAATTGTTTTAAAATAGTCATACAGTTGCAGATGGTTTATGTTGAACTATTATCCCTTTGGGCCTCTAATATTAGCATAAATTAAATGCAAAGAGAAATTATTGCATTCGACAGACGATTCTGAGCGAAGTTTGATATTCGGTATATAATACAAATTTCTTAGTAAAATCAGTGTGGCTTTGAGTCACTAAAAATGTCTCACTAAATAATTATTTGTTTTTACGTTTTCCGTTCAACTTTTGTATAAAAATTCTTCTATCCTTATAATTAAACTAGTGTTTTTATATGTTATATATAGTCTGTCAAGTTATAAATCATAATTCAAATATATATATATATATATATATATTTATATATATCTACGAAATAGTATTTTATCCAATTTATAATTTATACATACATCTATTAAGAACGTAATTTATAGTTATAACTTACAATAATCAATAACTTATTTTATTCTTCCAATTAGTAATGACATAACAAAATGTAATAAGTACAACTCAGTTGACCTGATATTATTTCAATCTTATACTGATTTATTCAGTTAACTTTAATTTGTATTAAGTAAGAAATATGGATGAAAAACCGCGAGCTAGGCAAAATCATCAAAGTTATATTTACACTTTGGTGATGACATATTTGTATGTACCTAGTTAGAAATAAAAAACTGAAAATACCACTAAAGTTAATAATATATTTTATTATATAATTAATTTGATTACATTTTATGATTAAAGACACTGAAATAAATAATAGGTTCTCAAACAGTGCATGGGTTCTGTTTAGTATTATTTCACACATTATAAACAAAAATAAAAAAAAACCTGTCCAGATATGAAATACGTATACTTAATCCGTATTTAATTTAACCTGTTAGTTATCCGAAGCGGTTTTCAAAACAAATCAGTGGATATTTTCAAATTAAACCATTAATAAAAATAATACAATAAGAATAAAGGTACACGTATATGTATAAATCTGTTTATTATATGAATAAAAGAATATAAAACAGTAATCATTACATACCATAATTTACGATTGTTAAAAACGATGTTTTTGATAAAAAAAAAAAATAAAAAAAATAAAGAATAATGAAGCATTACAATTTGTTGTTTTAAATAATAGTCTAAAATCTTTAAACCGCTATAACTTCTAAACTAAACACGAATGCCATGTTCTGACTTCGTGATAGTTTTCAGTATTTAAATCTATAACATAAGACAATAATGAAAATAAAAATTGAAGAATAAAGTGGTAAATTATTTTTATTTATTTCTGTACCCAAATAACGGAAAAAACATAATATATATATATATTACATATGTATAAAAGATAAATATTAAAAGTTCTTGAATAATCAAGAAGCAAATTTAATATACTTAATAATATATACATATATAATTAAATCCGAGTTTTGGAGGAAAACAGCTAAATAGCAGATAAGAGGCATCACACAACTCAATACTGACTTAAACATCTGCCTAAAAACTAGACAAATCTGAGAATTTGAGAAGTCAGATTTCAATAGTTCTGAAAATGGATATTATAAAATTAGTTTTTTGTTCATGTTATTTATCATTAAAAACTGCGTTTTATAAACATTGATTAGATTTCCGTATTTAATGTTAAAAAAATGCCTCGATGGATCTGTAGAAGAAAGGCAGACGAGTTCAAGTGTGTTATCAGATATTAAATCCGACAATCCAAAGTTCCAAAATTTCGTCTAAACTATTCATCTGATAAACGGAAATTCGTGATTACAAAACGTATTTAAATATTTTTAAATTGTTAAATTTTATTTCTTCTAAATTTTCTTAAAATTACCTATACATAAAAATCAGCTTAAAAATCGCAGGTTTTGAACATAAAAATAATATTAATATAAAAATAGAGGGATAACTTTGCATTTTTAACTGTCTATTTTTATTTATTTTTTTTTTGTATTATACCAACATAAATGTGACACTGGTATATTATATTGACAATGCGGTTATGAAACGAAGACAAAAAAAAAAAAATATAAAAACTTTAGGGCTAGTTTACGCATGTAAATATTGTATACATCAGAAATTAATCATGTCACTGAATGACATTAAATTTTGAGGGGGTACTGTGAAAACATGAAACATGTATAATATAAAAGTCTCTAACAATGAGGGTTGTGAAGTAATCAATGCAAACGCCGTTTGAAAAATTAACAATTTGACCTTTTATACATATATACATATACACCCACCTATAGTAGACACTAGCGATTTCAGACATACATAAAACGTAGAGTTCTTATCCATTGTATAATGGTCACATTTTGGCATTTAAAACGTGCATAGGTTAAACCGGCAACCTGGTTCCTTTGCGGAAATTTCCAAGGCGCTATGATCGTGCATATAATAATAATAATAATAATAATAATAATAATAATAATAATAATGATTATACTATATGCTCGAAAGTTTCCATAAATTAGCTTACGCATATTATATTATAGTATAAAACAACACAAAGTCCAACGTTTAATTTTGGGCACGTATCATGTTCTGTAAATATTAAGTTCAAGTTTCGTTTTTGAACATATTTCGTTTGAATCACTCAGCAATATAATATCTTCATGACTAAGATAAAATGTAATAATCTTCATTACTTAAGACGTGACTCCGTCCATTCGATTCTGTTTATGTTTACGAGCATCTATTTTTCTGGTATTTATTTTTATTAATTTTCCATAAAATATAGTCTTTAGTCCAGGATTTAAATTTGAACGGCAAAAGTTAATCCGCATATAATTATGTTTTGTAAAAACAGTTGTGCGAAGAATTTTTAGATTTCTTTTTAATTTATTTTTGTTGTTGTGTGTATTCATAACGGGTCTGAAACGAAATCCCGACAAATAAAAATTCCGACAGGTCGATATCCTGACGTATCGAAATTCCGATAATTTGGTACAGAATATTTGTTGTACTCATGTTTAAAAACAAGAATAACCGTGAAAATCAGTTAAGAGTATGCCACATGCCCAATTTTGAAGGGTTCTGTACAGGCAACTTTTAAGAAATTTTAGGAAAAATAAAAATCTAACAAATTAAAAATATTTAAGTACATATTAAATTAATCTAAAAATAGCCCCATACCCTAATCACTTTTTATTACTGTGTAATTATGGTATTTTTAAAAAAAAAAAAACACGATTTCGCATTTTCAATAGTACACATTGTATAATTATCGTAGGTTAACAACTCTGATACCAATTGAAAGATGAGAACATAAAATATTACCAGCCTGCCTTTTGCGATTAATTAATTCCAATATGTTCTATAAACTGTTGAAAACATAAAAAATATATTTTTTTTAATATTGAATATAAACTACAATTTTAAATACAAATTAAAAACTGGCATATAATCATAGTTTATGTTCTCATCTTTAATTTGATAACAAAATCGTTAACCTATGTTAACGATTTAAGTTAATGATTACATTTTTAGTTCGTGCATGTGCTAAATCGTAGTAGTTAGAAGTTTTCATTAAGGTTACATCCATGTAATTTATACGGAAACCCTTTAACAAAATTTTGAGTTTCAGGAGAGCACTGTAACCACACTTCCCAAGAAGCTATAAAAATTATCAAATTTTTATACGCAATGGCAATACATATACAATAGTCGAGAACCACTACTAGTCGAACGTGTAATATTATTTTGATTTTTAGAATTTTATACATACTTACTTTTTACTTTACTTTTTATATAAATATTTTCTATTACTTTTTTTTTGTCGAGTTTGCGTAATGGTTGATTCAATTATACGTTTTCAAATATTATTGATCTTTATTCAAGAAATACGTCAAATTTTATTTCTCGTATAGAAGGTATGGCATTTACCATGAAATATATGTCATATTCTTCATGAATATATGTTTGAATTTGTCGTAAAGAATCTTTACTATAAAATGTATGTTCTAAGATTAAATTGCAATACACGATCTCACGAGTAAAATATTTTTAAAAATGATTTTACATTGTCTGCAGTAGAAGTGATATCGATCGGTAAGTAAAAATAAAACCTTACACTTTGTGCTACACATCTGGTACACATACTTATGCGGTACCATAGCGAATATATTACACGTCATTAGCATTATATATTTTTCGGTATCTCTTTGGACGTATTAGGTTGATTTGATCAAAACCTTGAAGCCTTTTATAGTCTCGGATTTCGATTTATATATAATATAATGTATACTGCGTTCTTTCAAATGATGCAATGTATGTATTTTTGTACTAATTCGGTTGTTTTTACCATATGTAAATTGCTCATATAGTATTCTAAATGAGTTAATATAAAATTCAATCAGACTATATCCATCCTAGGTCCTATTATATTAATAATAATAAAATAAAATAATACATGCAAAAAAAAAGAAAGAAATATGTCTAGAGTGCATATTATATTGAAAATATTTTTCCGAGTAAAAATACATTAATACAAACGAAATTTACGTACACAATGATTAAAATAATTCCAATACCTACATATAATTTTTTTTATAAAAATTTACGATATTTCATAGATCGTTCGAATTATCAGTGGATTGTTCAATATGTGCTATAGACATGTTCTATAAAATTAATAAACTGTCATATAAAAAAAATTCCTAAAATAATACACTAAAAATCCAGGTTATAAATTTTCTGTTTGGTATGTACGATTGACAGTAACACTGCTTCGTTCATTACATTTAAAGTAATTTACAAATTATTAATATAAATTACTTAAATTTTAAAGACATTATATATTATACAACAGAAAAATTGAAATTATTTCATGATGTTTCAATATTTTCAAAATGAATGAATAATTACTAATGTAGTTTGATAATATAAAACTTATTATATATTTATTTCTCAATAAATCTTACATTTTAATTTTAATTTTTTTTTTTCATTTAATTTAATATGGGAAGTTTCATTGTTCGTTTCTTAGATATTATTATTTACTGAACAAATTTCCTTTATAAAAACTTATAAGTGTTTATGGATTATATAACAAGTTTCATGAAATTAAACATTGCTTTTCTATTTATATTGATATTAGAATGAATATATTTCAAAATATGATATCGTGAAATATTATAATATTATTTTTATGAAAATACACGGTTTAACAGGATTTACCAGATCGTAAAATGTACGTATCATACTATATAAGCAACATACATAGATAATATTATTTTATAAAATGAAAATAAACAAAGTTGTCCAGAAACAGATAGTGGGAGTTGGTACATATTTCCTTCGGCCTTTGAAAAAGATAGTGTAATATAATTATTTTAAATTTAAGAGCAGGAATAAATTATTGCACCCGAAAGACAATTGTGAGCAATGTTTTTGTATAATATTATAAAAAATGAAATAAATAAATAGGTTATCTTAACAACTCTTTTATTGTATAAATAATGAGACAGCATAAACATTTTGATGAAATAAAAATAAAAACTAAAGATAAAATCAATACCTGCAGTAATTATAATTATAAAAATAAAAATAAACGAAACCCTTTGGGAATTTATTTCTTGAGTATTGGTGGTTCTTCAGATAACCCTCTTTATAACCATATATATCATTCATAGTTAGGGACAAAAACATATATGTAAAATAAGTGAAGAGTTTTGAAGTAAAATATAAATATATAATTGTATAATGTTATATATTATTATCTGTTTGAAAATAGAAATGTATTTATAACCTATGTCTCGGTCGATTATCAGCAATCAGTTTACTACTATATGCAATAATTTAAATTCACTATTTAATAAAATTCGATTAGTGATATCACTGATATAATAGCTGAACATTCTAAAACTAAATAAATATTTCAACTATGAACATAATGGTTAACTATCAAATTTGAAAAATGATTGTGAGTGAAGTTTGGTTTGTTGAAGGCTTCAAACTTACATAAATTACAAATTTGTTTAAAAAAGATTTTTTAGACTTAGTTAAAAAAGTAGTACATATATATTATAATATATATATATATTATATAATTTATATAATATAATATATATATTCTTAATATATTATGGTTAAAATCGTATTAATTAATTGTTATATTTCGAAATAGGTAACAATAATTTAACATTTTCAAAATAAAGTTGCCACTCATTGCCGAACTGGATTAGCTAATTTACCGAAAAAAAAAAAAAACACTTAATCGACCATCTCCAAAAATACATATATATTTTTTTTTTATAAAATTAGTTGAAGTACATAATACGGTATAAAAGTAGAATAAATTATATAGTTAGGTGTTACATATGTAGGGGTATATTGTTCAAACTTACGTAAGAAATATTATGTAATACTTTTTTTGTATAAATAAATAGATGTCACAATTTCATTAAATATAATGCAACACTTATACCTAAATAATAATAATTTAAATAATGTTAAAAAAATAAAACTCCTATTTTAAATATTTAGATATTAAAATCAAGAGACAGTAGATAGAAATATAGAATAGGCGAGTGCAGCAGATGTGGTAATGTAAAAGTGGACGAGTGAAGTTACTTGAGAAGACGAAATAAGAAATTAGTACTTATATAAAATGTATAGGAGTCGTTTCTATAGAAGAAAAAATGAGAGATAATATATTGAGATGTTTTACAGAAAATAGAGACGGAGACAGTAAGGTTAGTAAAGGTAATATAATATATCGATGGAAAGGGGGAAAGAGGAAGTTAAAAAAAGAGATGAGGAATATAATAGAGAGTCATATGAGGTGGGGTGGTGTAGTGAATATGATATGGGAGATCGAGTGAAGTAAAAGTATAGGACTATATATTGTGCAAATTATTAATTGACAGTTTTAAATTATTTGTATATAACTACTATTATATTTCAGAATATTATAAACAAAAAATTATAATTTTTTTGTAAAATTTCGTTTAAAATTTAAAATTTTGTGTTATTTCTCTAAAATGAATATACTGAAATCTAAACCTATACAATATTAATTATTTGATAGATCCTTAGGATTCTGGACCTTTATTATCACAACAAAAACCACCGGTTATCTTTTAGTAGAAACTCTTTAAACATGGATTTTTTTCAAATTAGAAATTGATCTTGACTTAAATAATGTTGTATTTAGTTTATGAGTCTTAATTATACATTTAATTACATAGTGGATAACATACATTATGAGTCTTTATTTTTTTTTTTGCAAATTATAATGTGTGTCAATAACTTAATACAAATATCATAATATTAACTATATACATCAATACTCTGTTAAGAGTGCTTGTTATTAGGAAAGGGAAGGTAGCACCATGCTGGCTGCTATTTCGGTATATAATATTTATATAAGAGAATATATATATTAAATATATTTTAGGGAAGGAGTTATTATAGTTTTATTACTCATTTTTCCACAGAATATATTTTTGCGAAAATTCTTAAATATATAATAAAAAAGGATAGAAATACTAGTGCATGTTTATCAAACTCTAAAGTATATTTTATTCGTTATTTATGGAGCCCATTTAAAAACCGATGCTATCTGGAACCCTTATTTTGTTTCCTTAAAAAAAACAGAAGAGAATAGATAGTAGATACCTACCAGAATCGAAAAAATTTCTAGGTTACACCCTTAGTTATAATATTGTTATGATATACTCACACAACATACTGTATTATGTGTATGTGTTAATAACATAATATATTATATATTATATTTTGTTACAATAAAGAATTGAAAATATGTTTGAATTCGAAGACTATATTTGAAAAATAAATCACACATTAATCGTTCACGGGAAACCGTTCAGTTAGTATTTGAATTACAATAGGATTAAGATTATTTAATATACTGGACGTGGTGAATTATTATAGATAGTTGTCTGAAGATTAGGGTCATTGCAATTTCTTTTCGATCCAAGTCGTCACACCGGCTCTCCATCAGTGTGCTGTAGTACTCGAGTATACGGTGTGGTACCCGGAAAGATACGTGTTCTTTATATGTCGATGTATACAGTTCATATTGCTTGGTAATTTCCCCGGGAACTTCAAGTTGTATATTCTATACCGAGTAAAATATATGTTTAAATTAACGATTATTGAATGGTTACTACCGGAACTTCAAGAATATTGGTGTATAATCCATATAGGTAGGTGATGTTATATCTTATTGCCTTTCATATAATATTAAGAGCAATTTCTTTCATAATATATAATAATGTTTATAATATATATAAATCATATATGCATTTAATATTTAACTCGCAACCCTATTATACGCTCCTGCAATAGGAGAAAGTAATGGAGTAGGTAGGCACAAGTTGTAACGGGGCAATCCGTCTACGGACGGATAGTCCTGTACTAAAGACAACCCGACACTAGTTGGTGTCGGGGTTAATAATGACAACGGCCGCAAACCAGCAACAATTGGAGAGAAGAGATCAGTATGACATGCAAGAACGGCATATTACAGTACCTTGACGTGGTAGAAATATGTTGTTCTTGTGTGTACTAATGACCTAGTGACAACCAACCAGAGAGCCGATATGCGACACCGGAATCGCATATAAACCAGCGGTGACACCGGACCATACACCATATATACCTATATTGAAAAACCATATCCAACCCCATATCAAACACCTTATCATAGGCTTACGCCTGATATAAGGAAACAGGCCAAAAGGCCCTCCAACCATGCTATGCTATGCTATGGACCATACACCATTCCTTCTACAACATTTAAGACATCAACAACTACAAAATTGTTCGACGTCTTGAGAAGTAAAAGAAGAATCCGACCAGCGAGAATCAACCAGCCGTAGCAGTTGCAGCAGTACCAGCGAAAAACGACCTGTTCGACGACGTATCAATATCTTCCCGGACTTCACCCGTAAAACGGACAGTTCGACACGGGAAGTGTTGATCGACGAAGGAACCGAAGCAACTCTCAGTATCTTCCCGGACTCCTCCCGCACCGCGGACAGTTCGACACGGGAAATACTGATCGACGGGAACTTCAATTCATCAACGGCAGACCAGATCGACCAATCGACTCCTGCTCGGTATCTCCCCGGACTTCACCCGTATTACGGACAGTTCAATACGGGGAATATCGATCGAGGTGACTGCGGATTCATTGTGGACGGACCACCGTACTAACCGCACGGCACGGACCATCTCACACCGGCATCTCCGCGTCCCGACTTCGAGCCGTTTGTTTACACGTGCCTCTCACCACCTTTATACGATCATCTATCTGGGTGTATCTTATACCCTCTATTTGGAGGCGTAAATTTCCTAATCCAATCCCTAACACCGGGACTAGGCTTGGGAAACCCGCGTATTTGCGCTGTGGTTGTTAGGGACCAGGGGACGCTCTAGGGAACAAATTGTACTTTTTACCATACGGACGCATCCCCCGTCTGCTTATATATATATTGTAATTAGAATGCATGCATAAACGTTTGTATAAATAACTATTGACGTGTTTAATAAAAATGATTACATCTTTAACCGACGATCAACGTGTTTATTATTCATACGAGGCGGTGGTATCAAAACACCCCGCATCAAACTTGGTTTAATATCGGTAGTTTACAAAATGGTAACATCTAATATTAGATCTTTTAATAAGCTAATTTAATAGCGGTATTAATTTTTCTAAGCTTTTTTCCGAATAAATTTTAATCGCCAAATGAAATTCCGTTATACTTAGCAATTTACTTTTTGTACCATAAATTATGCTGGTAATGATGGAAATTACTAATAAAGATCCAACAATTATTTTATAAACCTTATTCCTCTAATTTTAATTTGTTCTTATTTCTAAAATAATTATCTGTATATTATTTATTTATTTAGTTTAATTTATACAATTACTTTATTTTGGACTATAGCCCCCCATTCAATATTAAAAATAAAAAATATAAATAAAAATAAAATAACTTTTAGTAGTCCGACATATTGAAATAATACATATTAATTGTATTGTTTAACCATTATAGTAGTAGCTTTATTTTTATTTATTTTTCAGATTTACTTAAAACTTGGAACGAAGTTATATATAATGGATCAGAGACATATAAACTTAAATTTCATAACAAATTGGTAAACATATATAAAGTAAGTAGGTGCATATTGTACAATATTATTCTAATATAATAAATTGAAATAAATAATATAGTTATAATAATATATAGGTTTTGATGTTTCAAATTACATTACATTTTAATAAATAAATAATTTAATGAAACCGATAGATCACAAGGAGATTATCAATCTCAAAATTAATGGAATTTCAAATTTTCAAATTTTAAACTGTAGTAACTTGGTAAATTTTAGATTAGAGCCATTTTTTATATGTACAAATTATTTCTACACCTATTATCAAAATTTAAGGATAACTCACGATTAAAAATTTTTAAAAATATTTTATTATCTGTAGATAATAAACATGTAATATTTTAAAATCTGATTTGACACTACAGTCAAAACCTTGTGATAGGGCATTGCCAGTACAACCTGGAAGCGAATCTTCTGAAATAAAAAATCTTGGTAAGGTGCAGGAAGACCATATTAGTCCAGTGTCGGCGAGACCCGTGTCATCATTTAACGGTAGATTACCGGAAATTCCACTTCCCATATTCTATGGTGATTTTCGAGCGTCACCCGTGTTTAGTGATATGATTTCAAATTTATTCGACCCTTGGCCTAATTTATCTCATGTTGAGAAATTGTATTATATGTGTGGTTTGCTAGCAGGTGAGCACGTACTATCGTACAAAGGTTTTCTATAACCACGGCCAATTCTCGTTTAACGTGGGACACTTTGGTTTCTCGATTCAACCTACCACATGCCCAATTTGTTAATTGACAAAATGTTAAATCCTCCAACCTATTCGAATGAGATATTACATGAGTTGAAGAATTTTATTGTGGGTTTTAATGAATCTTTATCCTTATGAATATCTATGAACATTCTGATGCTAGATGACTTCTTACTGTACATTTTGTATATGTATTTTTTGCCTCTAAGTTGTCGCAAGTTCTTCGAATCTCAATCCACGAAAGAATTTCCGTCTGTGAATAGTGTAATTAGTTTCGTCATGGTGCGCATCAATATTCTTACCAGTTTTGCATCTATATCTAACTAATCACCAAATAATAATCGAACCGTTACGAAAAATAAATCAAGAGTTGTGCGAAATAAATGGTCAGGGAAAGTGTTGTTAATGCCTAAAAAGACTATTTCCAATGTTTCTTTAGATTGCTCAATATGTAGTGGTGCCCACATTAGTTTTTGTGCAATAAATTTTTGGTCATTTTTTTCAGTGAACAACAAGCGATCGCTCGTAATAAAAACCTTTGTTTTAATTATTTAAGTGTGGCTCATCACTCTCATTGGACTCCAAAATATTTAAGTACCACTACGTGCATTATTTGTTCATCAAAGCATTAAACTTTTCTACATCGGGATGTGTCCTTTCCGTTGATACACGCGATCCGGGTACAACAGCATTGCATCGAGATAAGGATGGTAGATATTCCATCCCATTCCCTTTTCATCAACCCAATCCCAAAGGATATTTGAAAGGTTCACGAGGTATGGAGCTCAAACGGTTTGAGAACTTCGAACGTCTGTTAAATAAAGATGAAAAACTTAAAGAAGCATACGACGATTTTATGCGACAATATCAATTACATCAATTAGGACACATGAGTCGAACATCATCTTCCGGATCTTTTTTTATTCCTTACCATATTGTCAACAAGCTTGACGGGAATAACATTAAATTGATAGTATAGTGTTTGACGCATTGGCACAAGCACCAACAGCAAAATCGTTAAATGATTGTATGTTTGCTGGTCCAAAACTACAACTAGAAAAATGCATGTGGATATCATATGTCAATTATATGAATTGAAATATTAAGTAATGAAATGGCTACTGTGTAGTACATTCAAAAATGTAATTTCGTTAAAGTATAATTTATAATTTCTTAATATTTATAATTATATTACTACTTACTATCCAATACTAAATACTACATAACATTTGAAAACTTAATTATAATTAAATATAAATCACCCAATTTATTAATAAAATAAAATTATATTTGTTTTTATTTGTTTTAGATAAAAGGTCAATCAGCATTTACAGATAAAACTAGAATGTTGTTTATAAAATCAAGTTATATTGCAGCGAGTATCTATTATTTATCAAATAACCTAAACATTGCATATAATGTAGTTAATGAGGGTATGTAATAATTCCAAAAATATCCACCAATAGAATTTAGTTATAGCCATTTAATATAAATTGTGTTTAGGTATAAACATAATATTTTAGAATGACAAATGATATTATATAATTTTAATATATAAAAACAATACACTTACCTACATATTTAATACTTACAATGCATATCAAAATCTGTGTCTCAGAAGCATCAAGGCATATCAAATGATCTACTAATCCGAGGAGCTAAAAAACAAAAACTTGTATAAGATTTTTACTTTTTAAATCTCCCTATATTATATTTATAATAACTAGTTTAAAATCAGACATTGTAAGTACACAACTCACAAGCATAGGTACAATTAGAAATAATAACAGAACAAAACATTTTTATAACCATGGACCATGAGAGGAGTCTTTGTTTCACACAACTCTTACAATATTTATATATATACGATTGTAGGATGGTAATAAGTAAACTAAAAACTATAAGTATCTACAATAGTTTATTGATAGAATAAGTTAATTTGAAGTAGGTGCCTAATTTAGTTATTATTTTCTATAGTAGGATATTAAATATTTAATCATATCGATTTTACTGATTATTAAAGTAGTATTACCACGTTAAGCAAAATGTATTTATTAATATACAGGTCATAGCTCAAGATTACATATGTACAATACAAGCACACAAAAATAACAATTAACCACATAATATTAAAATATTGCTAACAAGAAAAAAAGATACATAGTATTAATTACGAATGTCTAAGATTAATTGTAGAAGAGTCTATGCGTAAGATAAGCACATCATTAGAAGAAATGATTACTTATTCTTATAGTTAGTGAAGTACTGGAGTGCATAGAAAGAAATATATATATATGTAGGTATATGGGTAATTTGAATTTTGATTTAAAACAAAAATATCAGGACTATCGATTTTCTTATTAAATTGTTAGATATTTGAATAAGAATTTACTATTGATGTTATTTAAACTCTGTTAGCTAAGAAGGCTAGATGAAGATGATTTTAAATATGAGAATAATCGTATGGCAGATGCTCTATGTTTAAATGGTATGATAAAAAATAAAGAATTGACGTTATAATTTCCTATACTAAGAAAAAACCGACAATTTAAAACTGACCACTGTTCCGCATTCTAATACAGTACGGTAGAGGGTGTATAATTAAATAGATCTTTAAGTCTAATATTATTCGTTTTAGAAATTCCAATAGATCGAATTTTATTCAGGAACTTGTGATACGAAAATGACAACTTAAGATGACGAGAACATTATCTATATTATACCATCGTTCCTCTTCTGAAATTTTAATTTTTTAGAAGATATATAAATAATTTTAAATCACATTAATTTAAAAATATATTTCTCTTTAAAATTTAAATTTCAAAAAAACAATAATAATAACGATACAATGTAGATAATATTCAAATCTATAAATTTGATTATAGGTCAATTCAATCTAATATTATAAATTTAACATTTATAATAAAAATACTGATCATAAATATCCTATATTATGAGTTAGTTGGACGGAGACAAAAAACTGTGAGTATCACGTCCTCATTGGAAACGTCAATTATCTGTATCTCTCTCTATCACACGCATAACACAGGAATTCAGTCATTTTCTATTTCCAACCTACCAATCGATCTATTAATACAATATAAATTCTGAAAACTGATCTAAATTTGTCAGGAAGTCTACTTTCGATCGAGTTTCCTACATTTTTAGTTTTATCCTTTTATATTCTACTGAAATGAAGTTAAAAATAAATAAATAATAAAAATTGACATATTGAATTTTATATGAAAAAAAATGGTATTCGTATTCCATTTGATCATACGATTTTAAATAAAGAAACACTTTATTATTTAAATAGTTATGGATTGTATTTTTTATATAAGTAGTTGTTTGTACGAAAGTAAACACTAGATAATTAAGAGTATTATAAGTGTATACAAAGAAAAATAATATTTGTTTGTTATTGATAATCAATAATCGTTAAATTAAATTATCAAATGTATGATTGCGAATTAATTTACGATTATTCTTGTACCATAACACTCATTTTAAATAATAGATATTATATTCTTATGTGTACTATATAGAATCTTTTATGTGTCTTTAAAATATTATTAATATATATTAACAATAGTTTTGAAATCGTAGCAAGTTGGAGTGGAAGTTTTTCACTCTTTGGTTAAGATACGGTAATTGGATATATTAAAATATAAAACAATGAAAAATCATGGTTTTCTATAAAACGGTTTTGAGTGGAGCTCGGTATATGTAATATGTATATTACAAAACATAAAAATAACTGTCAAAAAATATTTTTCTAAATTTTATGACGTAATCATTTATATTGTTTCAGTAATATAATATAGTAACCATGCCGATTTATATACATATTTGTTATTTTAAAAAAATGTCCATTTATTTTTCTTTCTACTTAAGTGGATGTTATCATGGCTATATTAAAGGAATTTGGGATTCTATAAAAAATATTTTGAGAAAATTTAATGAAAAATTAAAATCATTCAACAATTATAAAAATATTTATATTACGGAATTATATATATTAAAATTAATATTAAATGTTTCCATTTGAACTGCTGTTGGTTTAATGTACTTATCTATTCAAATTAATACGATTTTTTAATTTTAATTATAGTATTTCTCATTTATATTAAGTTGGAAAATTTGAAAAAGAAATTAAACATAAAAAACTATAAAGAATATTAAAAATAGCGCCCAAGGAGTCATTTATTACTATGTATATTTATAAACATTTTATGAGTTTTTAAAACTGAACTTTTAAATTTTTTCAAACAATTATAATTCTTATAAAAATTAAAATATAAAAAAGTAACGTAAAATACTAGATAATTTTTTCTATCATTTATTATTGTTTTTTTTTATTTCTAAGAAGTTTGTTAGTTGTTAAAAATAAGAAATACTAAAAAACTTTTAATTATTTAATGATATATTATTGCATTCTATTTAATGATTTAGAGTAAAGCTTGATGTAAAATTAAAATTGTCAAAACACATTTTTTAGTTTTTTGAACTATAATTTTGTTATTATTGGTAATTATTTTGTCACTAATGTGTACTATTTCGTAAATATTAAAAGTCCTTTTTATAATTTTGAAGAAATTTTTCGCTATTAAATGTAGTACTTCTTTACGCTTAGGAATACTATAGGAAAAATGACCTCTGGAAAATAATATTATGAAAACAATTTCTACCATAAGAGATCTTAAGTTTAAAAACCTTAGTTTAAAAACCTAAAACTCCTGTTCAACTCCTTCTAACGACCAACATGTTCCTAGAAAAATATAAATATCATTATAAAACCAATAGATTCCTCACTTCTCTCAAAATCTAAAATTCAATAGTTTAAAAATATTATGATTAGTTTAATTTACAAGGTTGTATCAATTGTAATTAATCATTAATTAAATAATATATTTTAATAAAGTTAATTGGAAAATAAAATATTTCTTTTTCATAGCATGTAATATTATTTATAACAGTTTGTTTGTTATAGGTGAAATTAGCATTTGAATCGATAAATGAAATCCTTTTTATTTGTGTGTGTAGGTATATAGGTACAACTGTACAAGGCCATTTGACATTTTTATTTAAACAATTTTATTAATACAATACAATACATTATAGGTGTATAAATAATAAAATAATAACACATTTATTATATATATACATAAACATATTTGGGGTTATACCTCCAATGAGATTAACGTAAGTCATTTAAACTAAGCCTTAAACTTAAACTTACGGTTTTAAGAGTATTGAGGTACCTGATGTCTTGTATGTTGTCAAGGAGTTGTTTAGAACTTGCATTGATGCGCATTTCTAGTATATTACGTTATTGTATCTCGGCTGATATATATTCCAATATATTATTGCTTAAGTCAGGTAAGGTTCTTAAAACTGCGAACTAGATATGCGACAATTCTTCTCGTAGTTTCATAAGTAGTCCTTTATGTTAAAATGCATTATTTAATAGTATGATCGCTTGTGGTTTATTCTATTGCTCTGAAATACATTCCTTTGATATAATTGCATTGTGTATATATGTATATGTGATAAGTATATACTTCGGCTCTATCTTGTTCACTGTATGTTCAAGTCCTGTCTTCTTTTTTAATAATGGTAAATGAACACGAAATCTTTGCATGCATCTTGTGGTTTTTCACAGTAAATAATCAGTATCTGTTCCAGATAAACTACTTATTCCTTGATCTTTTTATGGATAATCTTACTAATAAGGTTCCATTATTACATTATTATTATAGGGTGTCGAGTTCTATATCAATATCTTCTTGCTTTGTGCTTCTAACTTCTATTCTACTCTATTTATCTTACGAGTATTTCCATAGAGAAGATAATTTTGCAATTACCGTTTTCGGGAGTTTCAAGTATTGCCGTTTGTTGCTAAAACCACGTCATTATCAGTTTTTGTACTATTGCTTCAAAGGCTGTTGGATTTTTTAACCTCACCGAAAAAGTGATAACTTCTTTGAGATTACTCCTAAAGAGATCCCAGTCTATTCATTTTTTTTGTGTCAAAATAGTATTTTGTTCATTCATTATAACGTTTGAGCTTAACGAAATTAGCACATGAATGTGATCTAATATTAGTTCTATAAGTCCTTTAGCTTCAACGTAGCTAAAAATACCATTAATTATAAATAAATCAAATAGATTAGGTATTTCATTTGAATTAGTTGATCAGTAAGTTGGATTCCTGGTAAAAATTGTTTCAGTGCTAATGGTGTTAGCTGTTTTTTTTTTTTTTTTTTTTACCAACAATTTAAGTCTACAACAACAATGACCGATCTCCAAATTTTCAAAAAAATTCAGTAAATTTAGCTTTTTAAACATCTTTTTTCTGTTGTAATAACTAGCCATAGTTATAAGATCATTATTCCCATTGTTAAAGCAGACAATTATGGTTTTTATATGTGGTTTTAAGTGTTTCTCACTCGAGAAGTTTAAAGACTTCCTTATGATTATAACCATACCTTTTTGTACTTAGGTTTTTGTTTTTACAACAGTTTACGGTGTAAAATTCCTTTCTGAAATAAGGACAATATCAATATTATCATTGTGCAAGAGTGTGCAAAAATGTTTTCAAGTACTTTTTTGCGCAATGATCCACAGCGTGTTAATACATTTTTTTTTGTTTTTCCTCAATTGATATAGATAAATTACTTACTAAACTAATCTAATAAATGTAAAACGTTATACCATTATTAATAATATGTATTAGTTCAGGTAGATAAGATATCCGTTATAGTTGGGGTTTTTTTTTTTTTTTTTGTTGGCTGTTGCTGCTTAGACGTTTGGGCTGTTACGTTACAGTCAAAAGCTATACATCAGAGTGTAAGAGATAGCCACTGTGACTTTCTTTGTTGGTTACTATGGTTACTATTGAATGCGTTGTACCTCAGAGAAGTTATTTGGGTGTAATCTTTCTTCTGCTTTCTTGTAGGCCAATCAACCCTTCCAGTTTGCGCTGTATGCTTCAACGCAGTTTGTACATTTAGCTTTTGAATTGTTCGACTTTTGACAGTCTTCTGTTTTATGTTCTTCAACACATTTTTTATGACAATTATTTTGAGTTTGTTCAAAGAACTCACAGTATTTATACATTAGCTTTTATTTATTCTTCTTTGGGGATTCTATTTAAATTGTATGATAACATTGACTATCTAAATTGTAAATGTCTTTATTATTAGCTTATGGATTAGCAGGTGAGTGATCTAGATAGTTTTTTGTTTCATACTTATGAATTTATTTAACACTGTGCATAAATTGGACACTAACGTGCGCAATATACATGTTACTCATTCAATAAACAAAATGACAATATTATGATATATATACGATATAATACGTCATCAAAATTTTTATTTTATTTTACTACAATAATTATGAATATGATACGAAACTCCACTCAGAATCATTTTATCAAAATAAATGATTGAATATTGGTTTCAAATTAATTACATCCACCACGAGTCTAACGAGCAACTATCTTATATTGGCCACCTTATTTTTAAATATATTTTGTGTACGAATTTTTTTTATGTATGAATGTTTTTTTGCTATTTATTAAATATTAATATAAATATACATTTAATATTGTTTTTGTTTTTTCAGGTATAAGTTTTTTCTATTCGGTGGAGGATTCTTTATATACAAATTTAAAAATAAATAGAACAGAAATCATGACTTGGGGAATACTTAATCTATCATTGAAAATAGATATAATAAAAAGTATGGGTAGTGCGAATCCTGAATATGGTGATCTAGAAAGTGTAAAGTTGATGTTAACAAAATTAGAAAATAATTTAGATTCTATTATAACAACAGAAGATTCAAAGATTAGTTATTACCCACGTGCATACTTATTAATGTTTCGGTCGTATTTTTTAGATAAGGTAATTATACTACTTAATATGGTAATAAGATAAAACTTATTATTAGTCAGTACAAGTCTCTCTTTTTAAATAAAAAGAGTTATTTGTTGTCAACATATTAATGAAATGAATATAAAAGTCAATTTCGGAATAAAATTAAAATTGAAATAACAGTAATTAAAAATAACGAACCCTGTTTTATTTATAAAATTAAAAACCATTAATATTAATCATCTCATAATAATTGAGCAGTTCAATAGTAATTAGTTAAGTTTAATTATTAATATATCAATAATTTTAACATAATGCAAATACAAAAAATGTTTATAAAAAAAAAATTATTATCTTTATAATTAAGTACAATTATTATATATTTTTTAAGTTATAAAAAAATATCAAGGAAAAAACATGTTTACCAAGTAAATCATCCAAAATATGACAAGAAAATGCATATTTATTTTCCATATAAAGCAATTGCTGTTTTTCAATAGTGTTCTGTGGGACTTTGAGAAATAATTGACATCGTCCATCATTTTTAATGGCTGTAATATTAATTTTATCGCAGCCAAGTAACATGAAAATATTTATTAAATTTTAATAAACATTAAAATTTCAATAATCAATATTTTATAAAAATTTATTTTACATTTAATTTTGACTTAATATTCATTGAATTTTCATTAAACGAACAAAATTTAAATGTTAATAAATATTAGAAAATAAATATTAAAAACCGAAAATTTTCATGTAACAATTTCCGATTAGGCCTAACTTGATCCCGGGAAATTTTTCCTCAAACAACCTATACACTACCTATTGGCCTACCTATATATAAATATAACTCCAGGAATATAAAATATATAGTGCATAGGAAATAACATATTAGACACCCGTGGAATATCTGATCGATCTAAACGAGAAAGAGATCCAAAATAGTGTTAACGATATAGGGGAACATTCCTGTGTATTATTTTAATGATATCGACTATCGCTAAGTAAGAATTTTTTAAAATTTGACCTTTAAAGGAAAAGGAGAATGTAGGTAAATTATTATTCAATACCTAGCATAAACTACTTATCAAAGAATGTTGTCATTTTCAGGAAATATTTCTTTAATAACATAGATACACGTTTAGTACGAATTTTATCGAATTCGATCTTTAATGATCAAAAGGGGAGGAAGTAAATTATTATTCAACGACTAACCCAAACTATTTTTCATAGAAAGTTGACATTTTTAGAAAATATCCCTTTAATGACATAAATACACGAACAAAAAGGATTTTTTGAAATTCAACATGTATGGGGAAAAAAGATTGGGGAGGTCAATTGTTACTCAACGCCTAGTACAAACAAAACAGTTCATGGGTGAACTGCGAATTCGAGTAATTCATTTATTACCTATATAATACTAAATAAATAATACTAACATTAATTTAACAATATTATATAATAATAAATGATAAATGTTTTTAATTTAAATATTTGTTTCTTAATTATTATAAACATTGAATAATGATTGTACATTAAATATTTGTATTTAAATATTGGTTAAATAATTACTTAATATTTAACTTCAAATCAAAAACCAATATTTATTAATATTATACATTGGGAATTGTTACTTGAAAATAGTGATTTATTTTGATTGTTGAATGATTTGTTCACCTTAAAACTTATATTTTAAAGGACGTCGTTTTTCTTTTCACATGAACAATCGTTGATTGGTTTTGCGATATAATTATATTGTATTCAGAATACTTATAAAAAGTATTCAAAATAATTTATTAAATACTATCAAAAAAAGTATTTAAAAAGTTTTCTGAATACTATATTCGAAATACTATTTAAGCCTGCTTATTTGCAATACATAACAACGTCATTAACAATACCTGTAAAAACCTAAATTAAAAATGAATAACAAAAATACGTAATAACAAGGGAAAACGATAGATAATTTTTATTCGATTACGTACTAAACCAATTTAATTTTCCCAATCTCAATATTGACTCAGAAACTAGTATCTTTATACACTGAGCCATTTTTATCATCGTATATACTATTGTATCTAACTATAAATAGTGTCTGTCTACTTTACGTGATATTTAAACACTCACAATACTGATTTTTCTATACATAGTAATATTTTTAAAATAATATTCCTATTATAAGTACCTACCTACCAATTTAAAAAATAAAATTAATTCCTTGCGTATGGTTTCTTTGGACTGTCCATATTTTCAGGATTTTAATTCAGTTTTAACTACATAATATTAAAATTTTATCTTTATCGATAGAATATGGATCAAGAGAAGAAGGATAAACTATCTGGCATTTTACATAACAAATCAATAACTAAGTGGAACAATCCAGGTGACTCAGAAAATCGGTTATTCATGATATATGATTATTTATTACTTTCAATAAGCACGCCGGATTCTCAAGAAATTAAAAACCTCGGAGCGTTTATATATGTATTGGAAGCGTTGAGAATTCCAGTTTTATCTATTGAAGTAATTAATACATTATATTTTAACCATTGTTATTAGTTATTACATTTCAAGTGTCATTTTATGGTGAAATTTAGACATAAATGATCGTTCACTTAAGTAATATACGGCTTTTATATTATTTTTATTTTTTAAACAAATAAAATGTTATAATATTATAACGGTATGCTTTATAGCATCAATAACACCGCCTCGTGATTAAATAATACATGTTTGTTTTCTTATGCAAACATGGTAGTTTCAGTCCGTAGTTGTTCCATATCAGATTGTTGTTTGGTCGTCCGCAGATAGATATATACACTCAACGATGATGGTTCTACCGGGTGGCAATGTTATCTCGGCAGTTGGTTGCTCGTTTCCAATGTAGCGATGTGTTATCTGTAAGAAGGTTGCACCATCGTTCTCCACGTGGCTAGTCAGCCTAGTAAGTCCATGTCAGCGATCGGCGATAGACCGTCGGTTGGAATAAAGGCAAATCTGCTCAACTAGTTTCCAATTAACAGCGCATGGCTATTTATCTTCGAATATAATATATTGATTCTACTATAGGTTAGCTGGTTGTTCTTCGCTAGCTGGCTGTTGTTTCCTTCCTTTTTTACTCTGCAATAGTAATTGTAGTTGATAGCAGATATTTACGGAAGAAGTGGATGTGACAATATTACGTCTTGTAGTAATTCCTTCGAAAATACGACCAAGGGCCTGTTTAAAGTATAGGGCTACTACATTTTCACTCTGTTTGTAGTGGCCTAAAGAATGATATTTATTGATGGTGATAGATAAATCAATTAGCATGTCTACTGAGATATGGGAATTTAGATCTGTAGAATTTTTGGCGAGTGTTTTTGATAAAAGTAATGCATTGACTTGGAGAGAGAATAGTCCTGTTTAGAGATGTAAGCTTGAAAATTTTTTTTCACGGAAACTTTCTGATATAGTCAAAATTTTAAAATCTTATATTTTTATTATTAAAAAAAAAATTTAATTATGCGAGATTTTAATGATTGGTTCATACGGTTCATAATGTTCTATGGTGATACTAGCCGCTATATCACGGATGTTTATATATTGCTGTTATCACGTTTTGTGTATTTTTTATTTTGTTAGACTTGTTAGACTAGTGATGTAAATTTTCATGAAAATTATTTTTTGTGAAAATTTTTAAAACGTTGAAAATTTTGTCAGTTGGGCTGTAGAATAATTATATTACTATATATATATATATGTTTGACCTATATATGGAGATAGATATACCTATAAATAGATAAAAACACTACAGTCTTTTTCCTTCAATATATAATATAATTAAGTCTTAAAAAGAAAGTTCTATTATATCATATATGGTTATTTTAATTTAGTAGCAAAATATATTTATCAGACTTTTATTAGTTTTTACTTATTAAAATGTAAATAATACTTAACTTAAATAAACTATATCAATACACATTATTAAAAGGTATTTTAAATATGTAAATCGATAAAATAATAACAATATTACAGTCTTCTTGTTTCAATTTATAAAATACTTAAATCTTAACAAAATAAAAAATACACAAGGTTTGATAACAACAATATATAAACATCCGTGATACAGTGGCTATAGTATCTAGTGATAACCATAGAACATTATGAACAGTATGACCAATCATTAAAACCTGGCATCATTAATTTTTTTTTTTTAATATATAAATATAAAAAATTATAAATTTTGACTATTTCAGTGAAAAAAAAATTTTAAAGAAAATTTATATCACTAGCGCTATTAGTAGAAACATTTGTTCGTTCTGTACCCAAAATTAGTAGTTACAGGGAAATTTAAAAAGTGTAGATGGACAATAGTCTCTTACAACATTTCTAACTCCCGCATAAAAACAAAATTACTGAATTTTGTTTTTAATTATTTTTTAATCAATAATTTTGCTCAGCATTTCTGTCATAAGGAAAATCACAAACCCATAAACAGTATCAATTTCACAGTAACAATAATATTCAGTGTCACTAATAATTTTTCACCATCATTATCATGTACACACTAACAACATTTTTTTTTTACATACATAAAATATGTATACAGACAGGAGTGGAATAGAAAAAAAAAAAAATTTTATGTTATAAATTATGTAGTTTTATTATTATATTATATGTTTACGCTTCAAACCCTGTCGAACAGGGGATTTGAATACGTGGAATATTTGAATATAATTCAGGAATAGTTTAAAAATCGTACAAAATGTGGTTGAAATAATAATAAATTCTAATATTTTCTATTGAAGTATCACATTACAAAACTTAATTTCTAACTACATAAATTTCGGGGGAATAATTAATTACTAATTACAAATATTTAATAATAATATTGACTAAAATACAAGTAATAACGTACTAGAGTAATCTCTGGATCGGATGGGCATCAAAATGAGGTTGAAGTTGCCTCAGTGGTCGGGTTGATCGCGTTAGCTTAACGGCAGTTCAAACGTATATGTCGTGAAGATCACGACAATTGAATTTGTTGCACCACACCCAATTTGGTCCTAACACGGATTAGCTTAACGCCATGCTGAACCAGGATGATGTAACCGACAAACTTGTCGTTGTGGACGGAACAATTGTAACGACGTGTAGTCGTGATCATACGCGTACAGTCGCTAGAAAATCCGAAACCGAACTAACTGTCGTGGCGGGTAATTAGTGCCATATGCATAGCGATAATCGTCGCCCCACGCAAAACGAATATTGTGATAAACTTAATGCGTTGTGACTTCAGAACATAATATCTGGGAAGAAATTGGAAAAAGATTAAATCAAAATTCTCCATGTTGCCATCTTTTCTTAAATATATCATGTATCCACATGTCATGTTTCCTTATTTTTCTTCTTCGTTCTTCTTCTTCTTCTTCTGCTGCTAATAAAGCAATCACGACAACTTCTTCTTCATCACTTTCCATTTTGTCTCGTAAACACAGTTTCCGCTCGTCTACTCGTTATGAAAATGCGAATGCTATTGAAAAAATCCGATGGCAAATGGCCGCCGCGTTGGCAATCCGTTTGGTACGATCCGTCCGATGCGTACGATGCGTACATGTAGACGCACTACCATAAATTAATCCGTTTAATACGATCCGTCCGATGCGTACATATGGACGCGTACCTTTAAAAGACTTCAGAGCGGTCATCAAATCATCATTAGAAATAAGATTGTTTTTATTATTAAAGGCGGATGCGACTTTTGAAATTTGTTTGATCGGAGTATCGGATTTCGGCATAATTTTAATATTTATATTTTAGTATTAATAATAAACAATAATTCAAAATAATAAATATAAAATAATTAGGAACGTTCAATAGATTGGCATATATTCAAATATACAAGTTATTGGGCACACTCTGTATTTTATGCAATTATATGGTCGGTTAATTGCTTTATATAATATTATTAGAAGTAATTGTATTAACGTAACGGTTCGGCGATAAGAGTCTTGATTTGTTTTTATCGGTGCGATAGAAAGTAGAAAGATAGTAATATTTTCTTACGTTTTGTAGTGTCCGTGAAAAGTTAATGAAGGAAATTCAGAATTGGTAAAAACTCGCATAAGGATAAAATGGTAAGACAGACTGACTCGAAATTGACACCAGTTTGTGCGCGCACTTTTAATGAAGTTATTAAAACAAAAACGAAAAAAAAACAACAGTAAATAACTTGTGAAAAATGAAAAAACACGGGAGTGATATGTTACCTCAATAATGAAAATATACTAACTGTGAACATTAGTGATTCATATCTAAAAGAAAATATGATTAATGACCTGGCTATGCAATTTTTCTATGTATGTCGAGACGCTTCTTTGGTGTTACATATATATGAGTCATGAGTACTACCTGGATAATTTACATTGACATTCATAATTCTACAATCTGAATCACAAATCTAGAATAAATACATCGGTAAAATATACGAGCACATATTAATATATTTCACTATTGAGAGGGATACTTTAGCATATTACTTACAAATTGGGTATTTATACTGTGATAGCCTTTATGGTTCACATATATATATATTCTGGGTACAGCCCACATAGGGGAAAAATTGCTATATGAGTACAATCAATACAACCTATACAAGTACCCCTTTTTTTATCATAAAATCTAAATATAGAAATTAAAAATTTCAAGCAAGTAAATTAGTAATTGAAAATGAATATAAAAATATTAATGTAGGTAATATACCCACTTTTGATTGTATTCAAATTTTCAAAAGTATTTGGAAAATTTACATAGCGCTTAAGAACTTCATGGACATTCATACCATCTGTAACTTGCGTAATGCACCTACTCACAGAAGCTTGACTTAAGGCTGAAATCTTTTGTCCTTTTGTCCCCAATATCAAGTTGGTATGATCCACTTTCAAAAATTCTCAGTGCTGTCAAAATCGATTAATTCATTGCAATTGTACATTAAATTACCTATCAAATGGTAATAATTTAATGGTAAAAAAAAAACTAATGACACTACCTTTCTTTCTATTGTAATGGATATTTTTCTTTTTCATTTACATCTTGCTAAGTCTGAATTTTTTAATAAATTGATGATCAGACATTTCTGAAGGTAGAAATAATAAAAATGAATGCATATTTTGAAGAAAAAAACATTTTTAATGCAAGTTATTTTTATTTTCATTGTATATTATAATATTGGCTGTACTTATATAATATAATTGGCCATTTTATATGTCTAATTAAAATATTTAGATATTATAATGATATTACAAAAAATTATAAATCAAATAGGTAAGTCCTCTCATTTAAACAGCATCTTTTAGGTACCTATATCTATATTATTTTTGTTATAAATTATTAAATATTTTTATATAAGTAGAATACATATTTAAATTTTAAATTAATCATAATTTAATGAGAAGGAAAATGTTTTAAAGCGGTTGAAAGTGATGAATTATTTCATTAATTTAGACTTAAAAGTCTGATAAAATTAAGGTTACCTAGTTAGAATTTTAAGACATTTCTGCAGACAACCTATGTTTATATTTAAGCCTATACATCTGGGAGCCTGAGACATGCTCATGGGTTGAATGAGGGTGTTATATCTGCCTCCTATTGTATTTTATTTGTGATCAAATTTACACAAATAACCATTTTTTTTAGATAGCGATTTCTCAATTTTTGGGAAAAATATCGCCCCCTATTTAAGAATACTGAGTACACCACTATCGTATAGTTATTACATATTATGACGAAATACAAATCTTATGTTTATTCAATTTGTAATTATATGATTAGTTAAATAAAAATATTTCCTGCAATATGACAAAAATTAGAAAATTAAATAAAATCAAAAATTATAAAAGTTATAGCCATACATACATTCAATACTGATTTTTGGAAATAAAGTAAAAAGTAAGTGTTCGAACACGAAGTGGTATTCGCGCCACGGAGCATTTCGTGGTCAGTCCGTTCGAAGGCGTAGCGATTGTAGAACACTAGAATCGTCTAGAAGATTCCACCACTCCCGTTCTCGCCTATTGTCCGTGTGCGCACACGCAGTACGCCGTCGTCGTCTTCGAGTTAGGGTGTTTAACGCGTTAGCCGTCGTTGTCGCCCTGTCGAATATACACGCGTCATCGTCAGCTGAGCGTTGTACAGCGTTCTTCGCCTCCGACGAGTTCGTCAAAGCTTCCGTACGGCCCACGACATACATCTAAGTGGTCGCTCGTACACACGGGATATGCAAGCTTTGGATTCGACCGTCGTGGAAATTCCGTTCCGTATTGTTGTCTGCCGTGATTGAGTTGGTCGTCCGGAGAGCCATCAGGTGTTCGTGCCCGTCGTCGTCGTATCACCAGAGATGTAACACACAGTCCAGGTCAGACCACGTAAACCGATAACGGCGGTTATCTCGGTCGTTTGTTTTTGTATACGTTAATAATTGTTCTAGCTGTAAGATATACGAGTATTTATTGTCACGTTTTTGGATTTCATTATTATAATTGTTTTGGCATTTAATACCACATATACTTTGTAATTAATTCTATCCAAACAGTCATCATCCTACAATCCTTTCTAATACAACGCGAGTTGTTGCAGACAACTGCAAAGATCGTAAGATCTGCTTCGGCGAGACAGTAAGTATGATAGATTATCTAAATAAAATTATTTAATAAAATAACTTTTAAGAGCATTTTGGATTGTATAAAATCGACGGGGATGATTTTCTACAGCTTCTAACTTTCCCAATTCTAATTCCCGTAAAGCGATAAGTTGTTCAAATTCTTCCATCGTTTTATTAAGTGTACCTAATAATATAGACTTACTCGCATTTGAAAATGTTAAGAAACTAAATACAAGTACGTACGTATTTATATAAAAATATGATTTCTATGATAATAAAACGTGCGTACACTTTCTCCGAATGGTATATAGGCAAACCTAAGAAAACTAACAATATTTACGTGAACGTAATATTCGATACAATTCAAGAATACGCTTTTTTAATATTATACGTAAAAATAGTGGTTTACGAAAGCTTTGGTCGTATACATTTCTTACGTTAATTTTGAGAATATTCCCCCTGGTAAAAATAAACTTGCACGTCCAAACGCTACAAGATCCATCCACTGACCCATTCTCAAAAAATTTATTGGATATCGGCGATGAAGAAGTTGCTGTCAATAAAAATACTGACTGCATATAATATTACTCACCGACTTCTCAATAGTTAATTCGTAGAATGATCTTATTGATCGCATATTTACCTATTTACGCACATAATACAGAAATCATGCGTGGCTGGCAGAAAGCAATTTTGACAGCAAAAAATGTGGACGTCGACGATTTAAACTTCAAGATATAGTAGACGTAGCCAAGTGACTTGGTTAGAATTATATTTGTACAGTTCGCGATGCCAACGAAGCTGTAAATTATGCAACAGAGTTTTTAAACTCACTGGATTTGCCAGGCATGCATCAAAACCTTCTACGACTGAAAGTCGATTCTCCATTTATTTTACTTCGGAATTTGAACCTACCATGGCTGTGCATAAGGACATGATTGGTCATTAAAAAAAAATTATAAAAACATTATCCAAGCCACCATTTTGAATAACAAATTCCGAGGCGAAAATGTTTTGATGCCACACATTCAAACCATTCCCACAAACATGTAAAATGAATTCAAACGCGTTCAATTTGCTATTAGATTGGAATTTGCAGTGACAATCAAAAAGTTGTAAGACCAAACAATGTCCGTTTTTGGCTTAGATTTGGACACACCATATTTTTCACATGGACAATTATACGTGGCATGTTGTCGCGTAGGCAAACCATCATTATTTGTGTTAGCTGAAAATGAACTAACAAAAAATATCCTACACTCAATTGCTCTTCGAAATTAATATTAATTTTCTTTATTTAATTTTTCTACTTTACGATAAAAAAATATATTACCTACTTTTTTCACTTTTCATTTTACTTTTAAGAGATCAAACAATGAATACGTCAGTTATGTTCATGGCATTGAATTGATAAATTAATGGTTGTTGTTTTTTTATTTTTATCGGCGGTCATCGTCTACAGCGCTCCACTCGACTTTTTGTCATACATAACAGCCCCAAATATGCGTTTTATCTTCATTGAAGAATTTACCGTCATAATACACGGGCATGGGAAGACCATTTTCCCACGGCGCAATGCCAAAGACGATAAAAACTTAACGTATTTGCTTGATATCTACGTTGAATTTATCCTTAACTGCCAATTAGTTGTCTCTACTGTCTTCGTACTTGAGGTAACCGGCCGGTACAGGTGCATCTAAAATCGAATCCGAAAAATTCTTAGAATAGAACTACGACACATAACAACAGCACACTTTCAGTTTCAAATTTAATATTTCACTTTCGATTTATACATACGTTCGATTTATTTGATAATTTATTTGGTGGAACAACGTTTGCCAGTTCAGCTAGTAATATTATTTAAATAGGTGTTATAAAAATATTATATTATATAATTTTGATTCTATGGCCCATATTTTCAAGGTTGGGCAAGTTAACGATATTTATTAATTCGTTAAGTTAAGTTAAATGAAAATAATATAAGTTAAGTTAAGTTTCCCCTCAAGGAACTCATCTTGACGCGGTGGGGGGGGGGGTGCTTGAGCGGATGTTCAGTGATATCGAGTACTATGCCAACGGTGATGTATTCTACCAGCAGGGTCTCCCATGTTGGACAGGACAGAGTTGAGAACATCCCAACCAAGAGTTCCAAGGGTAGAACGGGCTCTTTACCCACGGTAAGCAACCGTTCTAGGTGAAGGCAACACCGAAATCAAACCCCTAGCGGCAGGGCAAAAACGCGGGTAGAATTTCCCTTAAAATCAACCATGGCACAAAACATATGGAATAGTACCCCCGTACCAGGCTCCCACGGATTCGGGGAGGGGGGCCGGCCCTAAGGATAACCGACTGGTAACAGGAAATGGAATTACAGTAAAAAGGAACGAAATTAACAAAGAAGAGGATGGTGTGAAGCAGGTCCTCGGCGGTGGCCGGAATGCCACTGAAACTACTGCAAGGGTACAATGAGATATTGGCACGGATAAACGGGGGTTATCCCCGGCACAAGGCATCACGCTGGCGGTAGCCATCAAATCATTGGATATGGAAAGTATTAATTTGTTTGGGAAGTTGTCTACGGAATTGACGAAGATGGCCGATATAGTCAAAAAAACCAAAACAGAAGGATGCAAGGATCTTTTTGCTAGGATCTACGAAACCTTCAACAAATTGCATGAGAATAACAATATTCTCAGAAAGGTAAAGTCGCAGCAGGACAAGCAGGACCAGCCCAAAGTCAAGGCTGATGAACCGAAAACTGCGGAGGGGATGATCCGGGAGGAGCTGGCGAAAATACACGCTAGGCTGGACAGTCAGGATAACCTACTCCGGTCAATATACACCGGTCAACCACAACAACAACAGCAGAATCACAACAAGCCTACATATGGCGAACGAAACCAGCTAACTTACACGACGACACACACGGGATCACAGATACCCCACTAGACCAACCACCTGACACCCAAGCAGAAGGTAACTGGTTCAAAAAACGTACTAAAACTAGACGCATGTCAAACAAAAACTCATTGCGCAGCAACTCAGCTAAACCAGACTCTATAGCGATTACTCCCAACGAGGGTGAATCATATGTACATCTACTCAGGAAAATGAGAACAGATGTCGATCTGCAAGCGTTAGGCGCCTCAGTCAGTAGTATACGGGAAAGCAGAAGAGGAGAAATACTGATTAAACTGCATAAAGACGACAGTAAAAGGAAGGAACTAGAAGCGACTATCAGAGAAACGCTAGATAATAAGGCCACAGTACGAGAACTGATCCAATTCTCTGAGATAGAAATACTTGGCCTAGACAGCATCACCACAGAAAAAGAAGTACTTGAGATACTTAAGGCTACGGTGAAACCTGCGGAAACAGACAGCAGTATAAAAATCAGAAGCTTAAGACAGACGTTTGGTGGTACGAAACGAGCCACGGCGACAATCAAAGCAGCGGACGCAAACAAACTTTTATCAGTTGGTAGACTGTCAGATGGCTGGATAAAGACAAAAGTCCGCTTAAAAGTTAGAGTATTGAAGTGCTATAAATGCCTGTGTTACGGTCACTTAAAACATTTTTACTCGGGTCCCGACCGAACGGACATATGCAGCGTGTGTTCAGAAAAAGACCACAAAGCGGCTGATTGTTTAGGGAAACCCAAATGTGTAGCACGTGGAACACTATTTAAATAGCAACAGGTACGTGGCTTATAAAAAAGCGCTAGCTGATCCAAATAGAGGAGCACAGGGACATCAAGCCCCCCTCACCCAGAATCCACAAAACTAGATATGATTAATTTTTAGATTCTGAGCGTAGCGAGGAAGCTTATGGTTTTACAATGATGTTTATTTTTATTTTATTTTTTTTCTGTAAACACTTTTTCTACCAGAAGAAGAGCTCATACCCGGTTTCCGTAGCAAATTGCATCTAGTTGGTACTTTTAAGAGGTCATTTTTCGATTTTCATAATAGTTTTTTAATGCGTAAGCAAAAACTACCAAAAAATTACGAAAAATACGATTTTGTACAATCGAGAATTTTAATTTTGTCGTAATTTTGAAAATAATGACTTTATAATCTTGAAATTTTTACCGAATATTTGATTTAGTAATATATTTACTTTGATTAAGTTTTTTGAAATTTTTTTGAAATTTTGGGCTATTTATAGACATTTTTAGTTTTTGAGGTTTTTAAGTCCTAAAAGGAGTAATTTTCGGTTTTATGTTCTGAAAATTTTATACATTGTTAAATATACTTAAGTCTAACTAAATTCATAAAATCTTGAAAATATGTAATCAAAATTTTTTTTTATACCACAAAATGACGTAAAAACGGCAATAATACGATTTCGTAAAATCGAGAAATTAATTTCGTCGTAATTTCGAAAATAATGACTTAAAAATCTTAAAATTTTTATCAAATATTTAGTTTATTAATATATTTAGGTTAATTAAGTTTTTTTTAATTTTTTTTTAATTTTGGTCTATTTATAGACATTTTTAGTTTTCGAGGTTTTTAAGTCCTAAAAAGAGTAATTTTCGATTTTAAGTTCTGAAAATTTTATACAGCGTTAAAAATACGTTACTGTAACTAAATTCAAAAAATCTTAAAAATCCGATGTCACAATTTTTTTTTATAGTAATTTAAATTTTTTCTGCAAAATTATCAATTTTGAGGTATTTAAGCCCAAATAGTTGGTGAAATGAGATTTTAAGACCTGGGTAAAAATTGTGATTTTCAATGATGAATAACACGACTAAAAAATAAAATAAAAATAACAGCCTCGATCGATCCATAGAAAAAAAAATGATATGAGTTATGTATACTACACTGAAGCTACGCTCAGAATCGTTTTATTGATTGCAATGATTTATCATTGCTTTTAAATTCAATACATCCACCAAAAGTACCCTGCCCAGTAGCGAAGCGCATCCACCAATACTGACACCCGACGAGCGAAGTGCTTCCACAACCTACTGACCGGCTTTTTTTTTGTAGAGTTTAAATCCGTTTTTGTTGTTTTTAAAGTGTTATATTAACTTTTTTTGTCATTTTTTGAAGTGTTCAAATTTTTTTTTGTCATTTTTTAAGTTTTTAAATACATTTTTTTATCGTTTTTAACATTCAAATCCGTTTTTTTGTCGTTTTTAAAGTGTTATAGTTAACTTTTTTTTATCGTTTTTTAGCGTTTAAATCCGTTTTTTGTCGTTTTTAAAGTGTTATATTAACTTTTTTGTCGTTTTTAAGTTTCTAAATACATTTTTATTATCGTTTTATAGCGTTTAAACGCGTTTTTTGTCGTTTTTTAAGTGTTATAGTTAACTTTTTAATCGTTTTTTAGAGTTTAAATCCGTTTTTTGTCGTTTTTAAAGTCTTATATTAACTTTTTACAAATTAATCTTAATTGCAGCAAAGCAGCCCACGCTCTGGTCACCAAAACCGCCGACGACCTGAACACCGATTTTATACTAATCAGTGAGCAAATCCAGGCCTACGACCGCTCGTGGATACAGGACTTATCTAATAAGGCGGCAATTTCAAACCATACCAACGCACAAATAGATGAAATCGATAATCCGGAAGTGGGATTCACCTGGATTAGTCTGTCCAACACCAGGATCTATTCGTGCTACTGGACGCCGAGACCAGATCTAGCCTCCTACACAGACTTCTTATGGCGCCTGGAAACAAGTATTAGATCAAGCGGATGCGAAGTCATTGTATGCGGTGACTTTAATGCGCATCATACCCTGTAGGGGTGCTAAGTAAATGACAATAAAGGTAATCTCCTGGCTGACCTAATACAAACACTGGGAATGGTCTTGTGTAACGAAGGGAATGAACCTACTTTCCAGAGCAACAACCGCTCCTCGATAATCGATATAACCTTCGCCACCCAGCGCGTGGCCGCTGCAATCACAAACTGGGGTGTCCTCGACATAATATCACTGAGTGACCACCGTTACATACGCTTTTGCGTGAACGACAACACAGACGCCCATGTACCATCCACAGCCATCACGAAAATATTCCCCGACAAACTAAGAGTTTACCTCAAATTAAACCAATTCCCAACAGACCCTGATATTCAGGAAGTAGAGGCGCTAGATACGGGGCTATTGGTCACAATAACACGGATATGTGACTCCTCGCACATGCCATGTGCAGGAAAACCAAGAAGGTCTGTTTATTGGTGGTCCCCGGAGCTTAGCGCCTTATGGAGAGACGCCAACCACCAGAGACGCGTCCATAAACGCAAGAGAAAGAGGGCTGGCCACGATGCCTGCTTAACTGAGGCTGAAACAGCAAAGGCGGCCAAGACAAAGCTCTGCAAGGCCATTAAGTGAGCAAAAGAAAAAGCCTGGGCAGACTTGTGTGACCAAGTTCAGCGAGACCCTTGGAGTAAACCTTATAAACTGGTCATGGGCAAACTCTGCAGGAATTCAAAAATCCCTGGTATCAATACACCGGGTCGTATGCAACAAATCATTCAAGGTCTATTCCCAGTCCACGAAGAATGGGCAACGACTGAATCGTCCTTCGTACTTCCCAGAGACGCTCATTTCACCGCTTCCGAGTTCAGATATGCTGCCAACCAATTGAAGAATTCTGTCGCCCCGGGCCCTGACAGAATCCCTAATGAAGCAACTAAGATTATATGCCGTTCGCACCCCGAGGTCCTACTGTCCTTGTTTAACAAATGCATCGACCAAGGTCGTTTCCCTCAAACGTGAAAGAGGGCGAGGTTAGTCCTGCTGCGTAAAGCTGGCAAGCCACTAGACCAGGTATCTTCATATCGTCCACTCTGCTGTTGGGAAACTATTTGAAAAAGTCATAGATAACCGAATCAGGGACCACTTGGAGAAGTCAAACGGCCTAGCTGACTCACAATATGGTTTTAGAAGAGGGCGATCAACCATTCACGCAATTAACAAACTAGTGACTATCGTGAAAGGGTGCAGGAAGGACGTCAGGGTAGGTGTGCTCACCCTGGACATTAAGAATGCTTTCAACTCAGCTTCTTGGAGTAACATTCTACGGGCAACCAGTGAAGAAAATATACTACCTTACCTCTGCAAAGTGTTGGAAGACTACTTCCGCGAGCGTACGATCAGATACAATACAGATGGACACGATCGAGAAGAAAGGATAACTAGTGGTGTTCCACAGGGATCTGTGCTAGGACCCACACTATGGAACATCCTATATGACGGATTATTGCGTGAAGAGTTACCAGTCGGAGTAGAGTTCCTAGCGTATGCTGACGACCTAGCATATACACATTCGAATTAGAAAGAATGTTGTCTATAGGCGCGAAAATCGTCGAAACCTGGTTAGCACAAAATGGCTTAGAGCTAGCCGTGGAAAAGTATGAAGCAATAAATTTAACAAACACTAGAGTGCATAACGAGTTCTCAATGTTAATCGGTGAAACATGAATCGAAGGCGCTAAAAGTATTAAGTATCTCGGCATGTATCTAAACTCAAAACTGAGTTTCACAGAACATGCCAAACACATAGCGGTTAAAGCGGTACAGGCAGCTAACAACCTCGCCAAAATAATGCCAAATATCAGTGCAGCCAAGCCGAGGAAAAGGAGGTTGCTAGCAAACGTGATTCGTTCGATAATCCTCTACGGGGCACCAATCTGGGCACCCGCGATGAGCCAAAAGGGTAAAAGCGAGCTGGCTAAAGTTCAAAGACGCACAGCGCTAAGAGTTGCATCGGCATATTGCACGATATCGGCCGACGCGATATTGGTCATAGCAAACATGCCCCCGATCGATTTAATGGCTATGGAAAGACATAATATTTTTGAAAACATGCCAAAAAAGGACGCAAGTAAGATTCTCCTAAACGATTGGCAAACAAGGTGGGATTCATCCAATGTCGGTAGATGGATCCATCGCCTGATTTCAAAAATAAAAGCGTGGTTCCTTCAAAAATTTGGTGAACTACAGGCTTACTCAAGCTTTTAGTGGACACGGTTGTTTCCCGTCATACCTGCACCGTTTTGGGAAACTTAACTCTCCAACTTGCTGGTACTGTGACTACGAATGTGACGACGCATATCACACTTTCTTTGCATGCGATGATTGGTACTCAAGGCGGACCAGAATGAACACCATCCTCATGAAAGAAGTGACACCTGAGAATATAGTGGAAGTCATACTGTCGAGCAAGGAGGCTTGAACCACTATAGACGGGTTCATCAACGACGTGATGCACAAAAAGGAAGAAGAAGAAAGGAGACGACAAGGTGCAATACAACAATAAACTTAGTTAAGATATAACCTTTTGTATGCCGAAGGCAAAAAAAAAAAGCAGAGGAGTAGAGGCCTCTCGTTTTTTGTAAACCCCCCCAAAGATCATGTACCCCCCATTGTAAAATATTGTTATTTTTTTCAATAAATGATGGTGACTGAGGGATGTAATAACTCACGTCGGTTCCACCCTTAGTTTACCGATAAAAAAAAAAAAAAAAAAACTTAACTTAGTTAAAAGTTAAAATTTCCTAATTAGGAAAAAAAATCGATATCCCTATATATCGTAAAAAGATAAAAAAGGATAGTTATTCTTTATGCTCAAATAAACCACTGGGATTTTCTTCTGCCTGAAAAAGTGTATACTTGTAAAAATAAAAATACAACATGTTTTTTTAAAATCCATACATAAATAAAACATCAGAATATAGTTTAAAAACCACTGTCAAGATATCTGTATTGTTTGACTCACACTAATGTAGTATAAAATAAGCAGTATCCATCACTTTAATATATTTCCTATACTGGGAAGACATAAATACCAGCCTCCATGTAGTTAAAAAGACTAGGCTCAGTCCAATATGGAAAAACTGTAAATAAAACCATTATACCATTATTTTTATTTTACATTTTTAGAGAAAAATAAAACAAATTTCAAACCTTTAATAAATGTCTTTAAAAGTTATAGATTTTTATGTAACTTTTAAACCACCTTTCATAAAAAAATTAAAAGACATGTTACTAAAAAAATGTAGGATATAAAAATAACTATAAATTTAAAATAGTTTTATTATATTCGTATTATACGGAAATGAGTACTTATATTCTTTACAAAACTTGCTGTCTATGAAATATTATTTATGCAACTGTGTAATATTTATCAGTAATATTTATCAACACCTCCATTTTGTTAAAAATTATAATTAATAAAATAGTTACGGACTAAAATATTGTTAAAAGTTATCATATATTGTTTTGATACCATATAAATAAGATAAGCCTCTATCTATGTGACTATATGTGTATATATTTAATATTACTTAAATGATAAAGACAAAATCTAATTGATTTTTATTACATATTTTTATTATATTTTAACAACAAAGTCATTTCAAAATTTTTGTTATAAATGGAACCTCTCCATCTGTGAAAATAAATAAATATTCGGTAACAATTTATACTCGGTATATTAACTATTTTTAAAACATTATTATTATTTAATGTTTATTACTTTGGAAAACATTGATAATAATAATACAAAATTAACAATAGTATACATGTGGGTAGGTATATAACTATAAAGCCACTCTAGGTACCTGTATTTTAGTGTATACTAGGTAGAGGTATTCTATATTAAAATTATTTTACATTGTAATTTCGTGAACGGCCAATGTCGAGGCGTGTGCGTGAATGGCGCATTGATTCTTATCGATTACGTACATACTAATATTGTAGGTATCTACTAAAATTGTGTATAGGTACTAAAATGTTAAATTCTCATTCAAAAATTTGCATTGTTTTTCGGGAAAAATTTAATTTAATTTAGATACTTTTGTATAAGTTAACTTGTAGTTAACACGTTAAGTTTAATAAAAAAGTAACTTATTAAGTTAAAGTTAATTTTAAAAAAAAGTGACGCGTTAAGTAACTTTATTAAAATTAACTTTTTAACTTAATTTTAACTTTTAACTCGGTAATGTCCAGCCTTGTATATTTTATATAGGCCTTAATCTTTAAATGTAGTGAGGCCTTGGCCTGAGTTCAATATAGGGGTTAGGTTATAAATTACTAGTTAGTAATTAATAAATATTTTTTCTTCTGAAACCTTTGACCCAAGAAAAATCGAGTGAAATGAAAGCTTATAAGAGGATACATATTGCACAGTGCACACGCCTGATTTTTAAGAGGTTTTATATAGACACATTTTAAGAACAATAAAAATCTCCCGATTGAAAAGTACACTTCAGAAGTTATTAAAATATTACCATATGCATAATTTTATTGACTATTAAAATTTATTAATAAATAATTATTAAAAACGACACTAAACGTGTTTAGCATTTAATAAACTCTAAATATATTTAAACATTGTAAAATAATCATGATTTCTTTAGGTCAACTTTTAAAATAACTATTAGAAGTCCGAGTTATAAGACATTTATTTTCCAGAATTTTCTATATTTAAGTCTTATAACTCGACTAATAATGACTTTAATAGAAATTTATTATAATCTTTTATTTGTTAAATTAAATATTTTATTGGATATTTTTCCGACATTTTTTCGGAGCACATTTGAAGTTTAAATCAACTTCAATCTGTTTAATATTTGAAATGAGAACTAAAAATTATAAAAACTAAATCACTAAAATGAAATAAATAAAATAATAATAATAACAGTGGTGATATCAGTTTGTCTTTATTATTATTTTCCCTCATGATTTAATGGAAATTGATCGCATACTTGACGATTCATATATGTGATGTTGTCGGCTGAGCTTGGTCCATTTCCACTGTTGCATTTCCGAATTGCTGACGTTGTTCTTGTATAACTGAACCATGATCGCTTCCAACAGGGCCGATGATATTAACGAGTTTTTCCTAACGTCTAAGATGATGAGTGTGTCGTTGACCATCAGTGAGGACAGAGCCAGCTGAGCTCCACGATCTGTCAGCCCACAATTCTGCAGGTCTATGGCCTTCAGGTACAGATCGTCTTTCAGGGATTCGAATAAATTGGCCACTCCTTCGTCGCCTAATCCAGTGTTATCGTTCAATGTCAACCTTCGTAGTCCATGCATGGTGTTCGGGTTGGCTGATCTCCATCTCAACGAGTGCACCCAGCACTCCTCGTGCCGTTTGAACTGCTGTTTCTTGATCATGTCCACTAAGCCGGCGTTAGCGGAAATCCGGCTTAAAGAACAACCTGTCAAATCTACCGACAGTACGTTAGGCTTGTTCCGGAGCACTCGGCATAGAGTTATGCAAGCGTTGTCACCGATGCGGCTATACGCCAGGGACAAGTTCTGGAGCACGTGGTTGGCCGCAATTCCAGATATCAAAATTTCAAGGGCCCGCTCGTCGAACAGGATGTTTTCCAACTGGAGGCAGACGAGCGTCTGGGAATCATGTAGTATTTCGCATATTGCCGAAGCGATTTCACGAACCATGTATAGTGTGGCCGAGGCAGGAATGTCCCTAGAATAAAAATAAATAGTTATAATAATAAATAATAATAATAATAAATTATATAATGAATATAATGGGTATAATGACAAAAAATACATTTAAAATTGAATACATTAATTAAAAATGTTATAAAATGAATATAGTGGCTCGTTATCAGTCTCACATTTAGGAAAAATGTTATAAATAGCTATTTGGTAATGCCTACGGTGATACATTTATTTAGTGGTGAAAAGTAGAATTGAATGGTATTGAATAGTTCTAACATTTTTAGTAAGAATACAATATACATTTTACACGTCATTAAAGAGATGTTATTCCCGAATATTCTTAAAATAAAGGAGTATTTGATTCTCAATTCTGGAAGCCGTGGATATTTTTTTGTAATAACTATAATCTAGAGAACACAATTCTACGTATTATTAATATTGATAAATTAAAAATAATAAATTAATAAATTATGAGAATTATATTATCACTTTGTTTTAAGAAAATACATAAAAATATTTAAAATCTAGTTTAAAACTTTGTAATATACTTTAATCATATGTGATTGAATAGATTTTATATAGGTAATAATTATATAAAAATACTATTCTAGATGTGTATTTAGAAATATAGAATTCAAACTAGGTAAACAATTATTTAAAGAAAAAAGAGGATTCAAATATTAAATAAACTAATATAATATTCAACAAGTCTATTTATATAATATTTTGGATAGTTTTTGTATTGATTTAAATATTACAAAATTCAAAGTAATGCAAGTCCAAAAGGGGGTCATCCAACAAATTTCAAGAAATCAATATACGTATATATTTTAAAATTTTATAGTGACTATGTAACTTTAACTTCAACTAATTCAATATTATAGTAAATAAAATTACGACAATTTCAGAAACTTAATATATTATTATTAAAACGAGTTAGAAAACCAAATTTAATTTTAAATATGACACAATATCATAAATATAAAGTTTTCGTATAATCTGTCTATGTATACTTATTAAGACTATATAATACGTCTTTTGAACATGATACTTACTTTGGAGCTGCCATAGTTTCGAGAAATGTTTCATAGTCTTTTGCCAAATTTTCCGTATACTTTTTGTTTTTGATACGAATATGATGGATACTGATATCAGTACTCAGGGATTCTAGTACACTTTGCCAATCTTCCACTTTTAAACGATCGCCTAATATTTCGACGGAATTATTTTTTCTGTTAACTTTTACAGACGTCACTGGGCGTGTCTTGTACTTGTCACAAGTCATCTTGTACGTGGACAGAAAACCGTTGGATTTCACCGTCGAACTATGAAATGATTCTTCGGATCGGTTTAAAATCGAAGGATTTTGTTTTTGACTTAGTGACGAGCCTAGTAGCCTAGAGATTTTGGATTTGGCCGTGGAACACCGCTGTGACATTGTAAAAACCGTTTTTATCAGACTCAGTTTAAAGTAAATAAAAAAAAAAAAAAAACAATTCAATCGTCTTCTATAATATAATAGTTACAAGTCCAATTGTATTTAAAAACTAGTTTTAAACAAACAAAAGAAACACTCTTTACACGAACAATAAATTTATAGAGAAAATATTACATTTGAATTAAAAATGTGTTAATTTTACATAAAAACATAATAGCTAGCGGTAACCATGACAATATAAATACATATGTCTATAATATTCGACCACTACATTCAAGATTTTTCTTTAAAAATAGAATAAAACAGTTGGTGGTTTAATGACATTATTTTTTGATTTTTCCAATATTTTTTTAACGCATAAGAAAAAAATTACTCAAATATTATAAAAACACATTTTTTTTAAATCGAATATGGTTATTTCTTCATAATCCCGTATATAATGATCCTAAAAACTTAAAATTTGCAAAAGAAGTACCTACCTACTTGAAAACAATATTAACGGAAAAATCTTTTGCCGAATTAAGGCTACTTATTCCAATTCTATTTTTGAAATATTAAAGTATTAGAAGGATAATTTTTATTTTCAGGCTGAACATTTAAAACAAGCTTTACATGTATTTAGCTATTCATTACTCTAACTATATTTAAAAATTTTAGAAAATCATAAATCACCTACTTTTTTTATATTGATTTACATTTTTTGTATAAAATATTTTATTTTTGTATAAAATGACTATTAAATGAATTCACGTAATTAATTTAGGATATATTTTTTTCAGATTTTTATTAAAAACTTCCGTGTTTAATTTTGCGATATTTATATAAATTACATAGTATTAGTTATTTTAGGTTTAAGACTTGAGAAATTTATATAGGGTTGTTTGAATATTAAGGGGACTGCAGCCGACCGTGTTTTAAGGAGTAATGATTAGACATTTTATGTGGCATGCACATTTTGGTCGTGTTAATGTGTGAGTGTGTATTTGTACATTAGTATGTGTGAGTTGTAGATTCCAAGAATACCGATAATATTATAACAATAATAATTATTATTTATAGTCACAGCGTTGTGCTTACAATCTGTTTTTGTACTACTACGCGTGTGCGGGTGCTTTTTATTTTTTCAGATATGGCTGCTTTTAAAATCATATATAGCATATTATTATATAGATTTTATATTATATATATATATTATATTGTATAAATTAACTAAAAATAGTACACATAATTAATAATCTGTAATAGGAAAATTAATTTGTATATCTTATATTATACTAAATTTTTTAAAAATAAAATAATAATACTACCCAGTATATACCGATATTTATTTAGAACTAGTTTTACTATATTTATATTTTGTTGTACACATCATTATTTTAAAGTAACTTATTATTCATCTAAGGTTCCTAAGAAATTTAATCCAAATTTAATGGGTAATATTTTCATTGAGGAATGAAATGAATCTTCGTGATCACAATGTTCATTCATGCTCAAAGAATATCATCTTTAAAGATAACACAGTTGTAATAGCAAGACAGCGAATCATGCCCAACGCAATTTTAACTATTGTATGTGCATTCATAAATTATTATTCTTATTCAAAATTATTTCCCTTATTTATATTTAGACAAAAAATACTTTTGAACACATTATATATACATATATATATATTATATACATATATATTGGTATATAATATATAATATAATTACTAATATTATGCGCATAATTACAGAATCACTTCTGAAATGAATAAGAATTGATTAAATTGAATATTAGAATTGATTTTAAGGGGTTGAAAAGGGCAAAAAATAAAATTTTATGTGTAAATTGTAAAGGAGATGTATTGATAATAATATAGATATTCGATTTGTCCGTGTAAAATAATTTTGTATGATATGAATAGTAGTGATAAATTTTATATTTTATAATTAGATGTAGCATTAAAAATACCGATTGAAGAGACTATTGTAAATGGCCTGTTGATACTTAAAATTGTTGTTCTTATCATTGGAGATGGTTCTTGCCTTTTTCGATTAATTTCTTATCTTTTTTTTATGGCCAAGAAAGGCACCAGGAGATAAGTAATACAATTGTTTCGCATGTGGCTATTTATTGAAATGACATTACTCAAATGGCATTAGAATGGCGACAACTCCTTATATTCTAGAGATTATGCTCATGAAATGTATATTAATTCAATCTATGCTGGTATTTAGAAAGTAGGATTTATTAATTTTTATTTGAAGTTTATTAACCAAAATCTTTATGCAAAATTCGGTATAGATACATTTCCCTTAATAAGACTGGCATCTAACTGGGAATGTCAATAGTGTTCATTTTGATGCATTTTCTACTCTTGGTGTTTCACAATATTTGAGATGAGCAATGGGACATGACTTTAGAAGAAGTAATAATATGTCGATCACCTTATAAAATGCGAGACATTTTCAGTGTAATACTTATATTCCTTATACCGTCCCTCGGTTACATTGAGTCTATGGAATAAGTACAAAGATTAACTTTTAGAAGATATTCCACACCAATATTTCAGGTAGCAACTGGATAATATAACAAACGAAGAAATATACAATAAGTGTTTGGTACTGCTTGAAGATATTGTTCTAAATCTAGGTGATTTGAATTTGAAAGAATATGGCTTACAATTACCGAAAAGAACTAATATGTAAATAATAATTATAATATATGTTTAATGTTTTGTAAAAATTTTAGATCTTAAACTCGAAATTTGAGCTAAAAAATTTTAAAATGGATTCAGTTAGTTGGAAGGTCATTGGGCAAACGTTAACCGTTATAGATAACATTATAGTGAATTTTTTTAATAAAACAACATTGTTTAATTTTAAAACTTGATCTGAAATGTTTATAGGACGTAGATATATTAAAAATAATGAAAAAAAAATTTTTAGTACTTAAGAAAATTTTAAATTTAGTATTTGAAAAATATGCTATAACCATAAGAAGAGTCAAAATTGTATATACCTAATATATATATAGTATAATAAATTAATCTATGCCTTGGAAAAAATGGTGAATTTTGAAATATTATACATTTTGGAAATAAAGAAACATATAACATGATACCTACGTCCTACATGTGTATTGAGCCTGGGCATTTTTAAATAAATACTCAATTTATCTTAGTATTATAAAAGAAATTCTGATAAATAATTTATCCAAAAACTTAATACATACTTTACAAAAAAAATTTAAATACTATTATATAGGTAGGCCTTTACAAAAAAAGATCCACTATTCAGACATTTCGACAATGGTTGTAAAACAAAGTTGCTAATTTTATAAGTCTAAGGCTTATAAAATTATACCTATAAAATTAAGCTCAACAAACGAAAAAACCAATTTAAAATTTGGACAATCTTCCGGTAGTGGTAAATTGTAAAATCTGGAATGTTGTTAATTTTGTCAACAGTATACAGTGTAACAATAAAACTAAAAATCATAACTTAATCGCAGTTGTTCGATATTATACATAGATACTATTAATTAATTTAATTTGATACCCAACTATTGTCGGATGCAATAAGAGATAACGTTACGTCATAGTGCGAGTGTAGCCGACTGCGCCAGATAGCCAGAATTAGTCGCCGAATACTCCGCGAAGTATACCTATGTAGGTATACAAAGAAAATACAGCCCACTTGCCCTTAAACGCGTGGGCTCTCGATTATATAATAAAAAAAATTATAATATTTCGTTTGGACATGTGAGTTGCTTCACCTTCTTCACAATCCAACATTTTGTCCATCGAACCGGATGTATCGCGTATTCGGTGTACTCATAGTTCGTGTGATCTAATATATAACAGTGCAGTTAAATTGTAAAATATCGTAAAAACACCTGTTTCGTTTCGTTTCGTTTCGGTTTGTTTCGTTCGTTCACATAAGTTAATAGTGTACTGTGCATCATAACACCACCAACGTCGTGAATTAGATTCACTAGATCGGGTCAGAATTTCTTATTTTCTATTTCCTTTCATAATAATTGGTGTTGAGCTTATCGAGCATTTTAGTACAAGCACAGTAAAATAGTAGATTTGGTAGTTAATTTTATAACATAATTAGTTGTATCTGGGTTAACTCTCTTATATCATTCGTCGAGTCCAGATTAAAGGTCAGCTGACTCGTTTCAGCTCGTACGTCAAGGATAAAAAAGATAATATTGATATAGAACAGCTTACACATCGTAGAGAAAAAATCAAGGTTATTTGGGACGATTTTGAACAAATGCAGATGAAAGTTGAAGAACAAAAAGGAGTCTTAGAGGAAAGTGAAATTTACAGAATAGATTTCGAAGAATTATATTTCAAATGTATGGCAGATTGTGACAAGATTATGAAAAATGTGTCAATAACTTCTAGCCATTCCGACCATAATGATGACTCACATGGTATAAGAAATAGTTCTTGTTCGGTTACGCTTTCGTGCAACAATCAATATGTTCCCCCTCCAATCAAGTTAACAGCGCTTGAAATTCCCACATTTTCTGGAAATTATACAGAGTGGTCGTCTTATTTTATCCGATAATTACCAGAAAGCCTGGACTAGTTTAATCGAATGGTATAATAATAAAATAATTTTGGCACAAGTACACCCTAAAGCGTTATTTGATTTGGCACCAATAGATACGGAATCTTCTAACCAATTACGTAAATTAAACGACTTATTATTAGGTCATATGAAAGCTCTCGAAACTCTTGGTCAAAATCCGAATCAATAGGGCTCATTACTAGTACATTTGATTCCGACAAAGTTAAATCCTATAACATTACGTCACTGGGAAATCGAATCCCATAAATTAGATAACGTAACAGCTGAACGCGTACCTACTTGAATATTAGAAGCGGTCGAAGCATCTGAGAGTCATGTTTCTACTTCGATAGCAATTAAAGAAAAATCGAAATTCAAGAAGTATACACAGAAGTCTATATCGTTTGTAACTACGGGAGAAATTAAATGTTACAACTGTAAGCAATCTCATACGATTTATAAATGTCCATCATTTTTGAAGTTATCGATTTTCGATGGAATAAAAAAAATTACGGAGCTTAATTGTTTACGTCCACACGATGGTGAAAAATGTAATGCTCACCGTTGTCCAAAATGTTCACGTCCACACAACGGATTATTACATATCGTGTTCCCGTAATACATCGTCTGATAAGACAAGTAACACGCCGTCGTCGTTGTCAATGGAAAGCGCAATTCATAAACACAAAAATAATAAAGATAACGCCACCGAGGCAACTACGAGTGTAGTCACGCATACTGCATGCCATAACATAAACAATCAGATACTGTTATCGACCGCCGTCGTATTAGCCCATAATAATTTGGACGAAATGGTACTCTGTCGTGTTTTACTCGATTCTGGATCGCAGAATAATTTTATTAATGAATCAATGGTTAAATATTTACAATTTAAACAAAAAAGAATATCGTATTCTATTATCGGTATAAACCAATCAAATCATAGTGCATCGCATCAAGTTTCTACAAAAATAAAATCTCGATTATGCAATTACGAGGTGTATTTAGATTTCGTCGTTTTTTTTTTTAGATTAACGAGTTATCTACCGTAAACGCCGATAAACGCATCAGATATAAATATACCTGAGGGCATTGAACCCCCCGACCCGTTTTTTAATTCACCTAATAAAATCGACATGAATTATAGGTTCGGAAATATTTTTCGAATTAATTTGTGCATATCAACTAAAATTTACGTCATACGGTCCTACGTTTCAAAAGACTTGTTTCGGTTGGGTTGTTGCCGGTCCTATATCTAGTCCTACAGAATGTGTACAAATCGAAAATAAAGGTATATCGTTGGTGTGTAGTACGAGTTCGTAATTGACAACTGTTGAAGAACAGATAGCTAAATTTTGGCGGCTAGAAGAGTTACAATGTAAAGAATAAACATGTAAAAATCACTTCGAAAAAACGTGAAACGTGCCCTCGACGTCCGTTTATCGTATTGTTACCGTTTTGTGACACGTCAAAACTAGGAAAATCGTACGAAATCGCGTTACGACGTTTTTATCCTTCAAACACAAGCAAAACTCAAGAAAAATTATAAAAAAATTATAGATGAATATATAGCACTTGGACATATGGAAATAGTTACCCCCGAAGAGCGAAGTGTTTTTATACAACCTAATTATTTATCACATCATGCAGTAATAAAAGAAAGTAATATTACGACAAAGTTAAGAGTAGTATTTGACGCATCGTGCAAGACTGACACGGGTGTAAGCCTAAATAACACTTAATGTAAAGGCCCTAATATTCAAGAAGAACTTGTATGTGTAATGGCCCGTTTTCACACACATAGGTATGTTATTTCCACCGACATTGTTAAGATATATGGACAAATTTGGGTTGCCAATTATCACCAAGATTACCAAAGAATTTTATGGCGTTCAAATCCCGAACTACCTATTCAGATTTATCGTTTAAAAACCTTCACATATGGAGTAATTACAGCATCTTTTTTAGCCATTGGTTGCCTTCAAAGATTATCCGAAGAAGAGCATGACGATTATACCGACGCCTGTAGAGCAAATCGTCAAGATTTCTATATGGATGATTTATTGAGCGGTGCGGATACGAAAGAAAACGCGTTAAGTTCACATAATGATATTATCGCGGTGTTGTAAACAGCCGGATTAGAACTACGGAAGTAGTCCAGTAACACGTCGGAATTATTACGTGGAGCGCCGAAAATAAACACGGTCAATATCGACAATAATTGTATTAATAAGTACGAAAAAAAGGTCATGAAACTATTAGGTCTGTTTTGGAATCAAGAAAGCGACTCCTATCAATGCATAGTAGAAGCATATAATAGTACTACTCGAATTACAAAACGTAATGTTTTATCAGAAATCGCTTCGGTGTTCGATCCTTTAAGTCTGATAAGTCCAATTATCGTGAGTTTAAAATTATTTATGCAAAAATTATGGCAATTCAATATAAATTGAAACGAAACATTATCTTTAGAAATTTGCGGTAAGTGGCGAAAAATGCGAATGGATCTAGAAAAAATAAATTCACTTATAATAAATCGTTTAATAATTAATTCTGGAAAAATATGTAAAGTACAAATACACGGTTTCGCGGATGCGTCTATAAATGCGTATGGCGTGTGCTTATATATGCGTACGACAAACGAGAACGGAAATATAAAAACGAATTTGATATGTGGGAAATTGCGAGTGGCTCCGTTAAAAATTGTAACGTTACCACGTTTAGAATTATTAGCCGCGGTATTATTAGCTCCAGTAGTGGCAAAATATATCCCATGTTTGCAATTACATATAGATGAAACACATTTTTGGTCTGATTCCAATATCGTACGAGCCTGGATTTCATCACCATAATCGAGGTGGAAAATGTTCGTCGGTCATCGAGTTAGTGAAATTCAAAAACTATCTTTCGTGTCACAGTGGAAGCATGTAAACATGAATGAAAATCCTGCAGATATTGTTTCCCGTGGACGTTCATCATCTCAAATAATCGATTCTAGTTTATGGTGGAATGGTCCAGAATGGTTACAAGCCGAGAGATCTGAATGGCCCAAAACGAATTGGAATTTGGAAAAGGATATTATACTAGAAGAAAGAACCGCAAATAAAACAGTCATGTCGACATCGCGCGACGTGTCTATAATAAACAGATATTCTTCATTGTCCAGATTGCTAAGAGTTACTGCCTATTGTATATGTTTCAAAGGTAATGCAAAAGTTAACTCTAAGAAAGTTATCGGAGCTTTGCAGTACAATGAACTCGAAAACACTAATAACGCCATAGTTAAGTTGGTACAATCGAATGTATGGTACGACGAATTAAATTGTTTAAAGAAGTCGATACCAGTAAAAAATAGTAGTCCATTATTACGATTTAGACCATTTTTAGATGAATATGACGTCATCAGGGTTGGCGGCAGACTAAAAAAATTCCGATACACTAGATATTTTTCAAAATATCCTATATTATTGCCGTCCGACAGTCCATTCACTTGTTTAATTTTTTCAAATGAACATGAAATTTCCATGCACAGTGGACCATAGTCGATGTTAGCACGCATACGTCTAAATTATTGGCCTATAAATGGTAGAAATACTACCAGAGGAATTGTTAGATTGTATAAAATATTTTAAGTACAAACCGATAGTTGTACAGCCAATCATGGGCGATCTACCAAGGGACCGAGTAGAACCTGCAAGAGCTTTCGCGAAATGTAGAGTAGATTTTGCGGGACCCGTGTACAATAAGTCAAGTTTACGTCGCAAAGTAAAATTAAAATGGAAATATAAACTTCAAGTAGTTCAGAGTGGGAAGAGGAATTAGAAACTGCAACTGTTTTTGCAGTTTTGGACGAAGAAAATAAAAAATCCACCCGATCGTGCTGGGTACACGATATTAATAAAAAAAGGTCAAAATTGGGAGAATTTCATCGTCTAGTTCAAGAACTACGAAATGATCCAAGATGATTTCACATGTATTTCCGAATGACGAAAGAAGATTTTGATTATATACACGACCTTATTAAAAAAGACATACAAAAACAAAGCACACAATTTCGAAAACCTATTACTACGGAAGAAAGGTTAGCTGTTTGATTGAGGTAAGTAATAAAAAATAAAATATTTCTCGACATATGAATTATTTTATTATTTTTAAATCCATTTTAAATTATTACAAATAAAGAATATTAACATATTAATTACCACCAAATATTGAGATTATGAATTATTAGTATACAATTGTCAATTTTAGATTATTAATTAAGCTAATATTAAATCACTCGTATTGAGAATGAGGAATGGACATCATTTAAAATAATGTTGGGCTGGTAGGAGTCTGGTCTTGTGCTGGTAAATGTTGCTCCACTGATCTTTGATAATTTTGTTCAGTAGTTATAGAATAATTGTTGGGCGAGTCTATAAGCGATGGCATTGCATGTAAACTACTCGTACTAAGTGCTGATGAATGACTTGAAACTGATGGCATTGTCTGCAAGCTACTCATACTAGGTGCCAGAGAATGAGTTGAAACATATAGTTGTTGTGTAGGATAACTGGGATAAATAACTGAAGAACTTGGTTCTCGATTACACTTTATTTCAGCAGATAATACTGAGTTACTTAATGCAAGTTTAATTTGAGCCTGTTCAAATTTTGGTAATTGTTTTGTCATTCTTGACATACTCAGAAAAACATGTCCATATCATCCAGATTTTCAAATTGGTTAGTTATATTTTTATACTGACGTTTTCTACGAGTAGAATTTTCTTTTAGAATTTCAACTAGCTGTTGTGCTGGATAGTTAGTTTTTAGTTTTAGTTTTTTGTTACGTTTTATGTGTTCGTAATGTCTTTCATCTGCTGCAACATTGCTGAATGTTGCTTCATCTTGGTTATCTTCAATACTTCGTTCATTTTGCGTTTCTCTGTGTTTCTGTGCTTGTTTGGACTGTATATTTTCTTCTTCAGACCCCTCTGACAAATCATCTGGCTCACTGATCAAATTTGCAGATGTCTGAGATTCGTTTAAGTTACTATGCGTCCTTTAATTGAATAAAAAAACAGGAATAAAATAAAATATAAAATAATAATTAAATAATTTAATTTTTACTTTCTGCTTTCTAAATATGGTATAATAAATGAAATTTGTGGTTCGTATTTTCACACACTTCTTTTTGGAAGCCTTGCCACTTTTTTTCTTCTCTACGTCTGTTCCGAGCATTGCAGAAACATCTCCTTAAATTTTCTCATTTTTGTTCAGCAATATTCTCTAAAAAGGAAATTAACATTAAACATTTTTTTTATTTTAGATTTTTAGCGTCAGAAAACTCCTTTAGAAGTATTGGTTTCAATTACAGAATGGGTTTCAGTACAGTTAGAGAAATAGTTAAAGAAGTTTTTGAGGCAATATGGGACAATTTAGGGCCACTTGTTATGCCAGAACCCACAGAGGAAATGTGGAAAAAAGTGGCAGAAAGATATAAAACCATGTGGCATTTTCCAAACTGTACAGGGGCTATAGACAGTAAGCACATCAATATACAGTGCCCTATTAATGCCGGATCCACGTATTACAATTACAAGGGAAGCCACTCTATTTTTCTATTAGGAATAGTAGATGCAGACTACAAGTTCATTACAATTGATGTCGGATCGTACGGAAGGAACAGTGACGGAGGAATTTTTTCTAACTCAATTATTGGTAAAAAGTTGCACAACAATACACTCAATGTATCAAAACCTAATCCTTTTTTAGAAAATGGAGATCCGTTACCATATATTTTTGTCGGAGATGAAGCGTTTCCATTAAAACCGTATTTGCTGCGTCCATACAGCAGAAATAGTTTAGGAGACAATGAACCTAATAAAATATTTAATTATAGACTATCACGGGCACGAAGTGTCGTTGAAAATGCCTTTGGAATTCTAGCTGCAAGATGGAGATGTTTCCGAAGTCATATTGAAGTACAACCAGAATTCGTTGTTAAAATTGTTCTCGCATCTTGCTGTTTACATAATATGTTGTGCACAGACAATGAGTTTGAACCCGACTTTGAATCAAATCAAGTTCCAAAAAATGCTTTTTTTTAATATAGATGCTCTACCAAGAAATAGCACTCGAGAAGCAACTCAAATTCGAGACGCATTTAAAGATTATTTTAATTCTGATGCTGGTAATGTAGTATGGCAAGTCGATAGTGTTAGAAAAGGAAGAATACATACTTAGTTTAATTCTTACTACTTATATTTTTATTATAAATTATATATATGCATATTTTAATAAACGACTTTATTTATTTATTAATTTTTAAATTTAAATAAAATGAAAAGTTTTGAATATATTGTATTGTAGTTTGTATTTGAAGATTTGTATATTAGAAAAAAATACGTATAAAAATTTGTGTCTACTGATAAGTGAAAGTTATTAATATTGTTAATATAAAAAGTAAATACAAATATTAGTAGAACGATAACCACATAATAGTTTAACTACTAGGAGGTACGAGATATCTTTTTTAGTTATTTGGTTATCGCGTTTATGAGTGGACAGTGAATTTTTCCTAAATAAAAATAATCTAATAGCATAATAAATGGTATTGCTATTTTTATTTTACTAATAAAACAAATCATCTTAGTAAATTCAAAACATTTTTCTCTTTGTTCAGAATCTAAAATAATAGTAAAAATATTAATTTAATTACTTGTTACTTTAAGCTCCTTTCCGATTTCTTCCCATGCATTCTGTCTTATTTGTTGGTCCCTATAATTGGTAGAACCATGTTCATATAAAGCCTTACGTTCACGAACTTTTTCGATTAAAAGTTCATCCATTTTAAAATTTATTAATTTAAATTAGTTAAATGAAATTTTAATTTTAATATTTTATATATATTTTCCAAATAGACCAAATGGGTGATGACACGTGAGTCGAAAATGTGTGTGATGTTAGAAAATCAAAACGTGCTATCACGCGTGAGCTAGGAAATGTGACGTGACACGCGTGAGGTGACATAAGTGTGGCGCTGATACATTAAAATACTGTATAAATCTATATCCCACACTTTTTTCCCGTGATGTGATAACATGTGACAGCACGTGAGCTCACGTGACGTGACAATAGTTTGTTCCAACTTTTAACCTACAAAATCGATTTTAAAGCGTTTGAAATGTCTGGTATTTAAACTATTCAGATAACGTACGACACTATTACGTATATATAGACAGATAATTCCGTATTCGGAACGAACGTCCCGGTCGATCGGAGACGAACGATAGACAAAGAAATGTTCGGTCGGGCGTTAAAACATCCGGGAAACGCGGATCCGAAGTCCGCGGAGTCGAAAAAGGCCGACAAAGGTTGCTAAAGCCGATTTCGGAAGTTTGGGGCCATAATACGACGATGCGGGAGAACGTAGTGATAACGGAAATCGGCGAGTATTAGGAATCGCATTTTTTCGTCCACTCGCACATTTTAAAAATATCGAACGAAATAGTGGCACGAACCTGAAACCTATCGCGTCTTAAGATCAATTCTTATCGAGCGACCCTACTAACCGACATGAAGGATATTACGAAATTTGTATCCATAAGTTGAATAATTAATACGGGCGGCTCGACTTTGTAACGATACCGTACGGGAAAGCAAAATAACGTAAAATACGTCCGGTCCGAGGTTAAGGACAGCGGGAAACGCGAATCCGATGTCCGCGGTGCCGAAAAAGACCGATTTCAAGAATTCGGGTCGATAATACGGCGCGGGAGAACGTCGAGTGATAACAGACGGCGCGGGAGAAATGTCCCGCGGTGATAACGAACGGCGAGTCGCCGAGTCGAGACATTTTTTTTTTTTCCAGGCGTCGAAAGCTCAGAGAAAAGTCGAAAAAGCGGATGAACGAAAGGCGTAAAAATTCCCAAACGACCGGAGAACAGTTTTAAAACGGTAACGGCAGAGGAACGCGCTTCGAACGGCGTCGGAAACGGTCCGGGGAATTAAATTTCTATAAGAGGTTTTTCTCATTGAAAAAACGGTGGAGAAAAAGTTAGCATTTTATATATAAGATTAAAGGTAAATGATTTTGTTAAGTTTTTTCAAATATTTTGTATTTTTACATGTAAAATTTACCTATAAATATAATGTTCTAATATATCAATACAATTATTTCATTATTCCATAATTACTTATCCAATATTTTCTATCTATTGTTATTCTTCATACACCACATTGCACTTATGTTGAACTACATATAAAAAGTACATAATATTGTATGCTCTACGTGTAAATGTATGGCCAAGTATAATTAGTGCAGTAGTTCACGAATCCACCACTTGTCATCACGCGTTCTCCAACCTGTGTAGATAACCGTGGTTGTCATCTTTAACGCGTACCAAAAACTAATTATATAAACTAAACTAAATATATATATGCAAAATAAAAGTATATAATATTGTGACTACGGGTATAAAATATAATATTATAAACAGTCACAAGGATAAATATATATATATATATATATATATTAAATTAAAATGTCTGAAAAAATACCGTTCTTTGAACAATTCAAATTTTCTGGTGCTGTTCGCGAAAATGTAGATTAATTTATTCGCAAATATAATAAAGTAAGCACTATTATTGGCTGGTCTACTCAACAAAAAATAACTTTTTTATGTATTTATCTCAATGGCACTGCTTTTATTTTTCTAGACAATTTCGAACAAATTAATCCAAATGCTACTTGGGAAAATAAAGAAAAATCCTTTCGTTTAGAATTCTAACATCCAGAACGAATTAATACGCTTAAAATATTTTTATAAAAAGGAATCAATTATCTGACAATAACTTCATATATAAACAATATAAAAAATCTATGTAAACAAATAAACTCGAATATATCATAAACTGACTAACATTTAATTAAATTAAATATTTTAAACCAGAAATCACTATGTTTGGTGGGAAAACAACAGCAAATTTTAAAAAAAAAAGTGGTAAAAATTATTTTGTCTTTCCACAGAGAAAATTTTATTTGAAAAAGATATAATAAAATGTAAATTTTATATATTGATAAATAAAGATGATACATCCATAAAAAAAATATGGTATTAAATCAACAAAATTACATATTGAATATTATAAAACTTATATTTAGTAAACTATTTATTAATTTACAATTGCATTAACTATAATGATATGGATGTTGAAGCTCCTTGGCAGATTGATGATCTTTACAATCCGATAGGGAACAGTGTGAATGAACAACAAATTCTGTCCGAATGGTTTGGCTACGACATGTTAGTGGACACAGCTAAGAGTAGATAAGAATTACAATTCTTAGTATAACACACAGGTTTATAGCTATTTGCATGTGTAAGATACACCTATGGTACGCTGAAGACAAACCAGTGTAGATAAGTGAATTTACAATAAATTATTGCAACAAGGATAACAATATGAACGATGACATCATGCATCTGTACATGTCGGGCGTTGTAAAACTTTGCCCACTGAGCACGATACACAAGCTATTCAATTACTTACATAACAATACAATTTACAATATATATTTTCGATTGTACGAGTGGCAAATCTGTAACATCATAGTATATAGCAAAACTCTGGTGTTAATTTATTTTCCTAAACATTTTAAAAATATATACATGCAGTTATAAATTGTTTTCTATAATTTTGGAACTTTATTTTACAGTTACTCTGTATATATTTACAAAAAGTAGAACAAGTAATAATTATTTATATACTTATTATGAATCTTTTACTCTAATTTCATCTTTTTTTAAAATAGGTCTTGTCTTATTTTTTTTTTTTTAGCTACAATTTCATATATTAGACGTTTCCACATTTTTATAACAAATACTTCTTCCTTTTTATTCAATAAATCCTGAATTTCATCTAGTATAGCTTGTGGACTACTGCCATCTAATATTTTCAAACAAATAAAATCTGCCAATGTTTCATCTGGTTCTTCAATATATTCAATGATTTTTTCATTTATCCATGGCCTAATGTTTTGCAGTATCAATTGATTATCAATGATTGTCCTATCAAGATAAAATGAGAACAAGTCTTCTTTATCTGGGGGAATGTGTTCTATTAACTTGCGAATATTTTCAATCTTTTCTTCAATTGCCTTAATTTTCTTTTCTTGTTTGCTAGTGCAATTAAGAGGTTTTAATTTCCTTTTTTTCAGATTAACAAATTCTTTAATAATGTTTTTAATTCCAACATTGATATTTTTTCTTTTTTGTGAGATCATAAATTGGGTCATAAATGAAAATTCAGGTGGCGGTATTTGATGTTCAATGTTGGGTAGTATATCTGGCTGCTGTAGATTAGCCATTAGTGCTTTCTCAATAACACATATTTGTTTGGTTTTATCAGATTGCATTTCCATATCAAGACGTTTTAAATGCTTTTTAACAATGTGTAATAATAATTTTGTTTTATTTTCTTCTTTGGAATATCCTATTTTTGTATAATTTGATTCTAAATCTATTAAGTCACTGATATTTAACGTCAACCAAAGCGCTCCATGTATATTTATTTCTTTTTGTTGATCTCTATTGTCTTCTTCATGTTCCCTATCCCTAAATTCAAATTTTCTTTGAAAAGGTATACCTTTAAAATAATTCAAATCATCAACTTCATCATTATAATTCATAAAAAACTCTTTCAGTTTTAAAGCAATATATTCTTTCATATATTGTATCAATTTCTTTTTAGCATTATCAATAATAAATTCTAATTTTTTTTTAATTTCTTTGATTTCCCATTGTTTACATTTATCTTGATAGGTTTGTTCTTCTTCCCTTTGAATATTTTTCTCTTTTATCAACTCCAAAACTTCTTCTTCTATTTCTATTTCTCTTAACCTATCTTTATTGTAACGACCTCCACTTATTTCTGAAATTTCTGCTTTACAATTTTCATTGTGAATACTTTTTCGACAATCTTTTTTCTTTCTTTTTATTTTATTTTGTTTGTGCTTTCTATCATATGTATTACTTTTGTTTCTATTTCTTTCTTCTACTATTTTTATAACTTTTTGGAATTTTCCTATATCTCTATAAATTGTATTTTTGTTTTTTTCATTATCAACTATATTTAGTTTGTCTCCTTCTTTTATCATATTGTCATTGTAGTATGTAATTATACTGTTTATTGTTTGACTACAATATAAACAGTATAGTACTTCAAGTCTTACATTTCTTTTAGATTCATTAGCGCCTTTTTTTTCTGCATAAAACTGGTCCAATGCTGCTTGTGATTTTAAATCTACATTAACCACAAGTTTTTTACCACCAACATCCATATCATGTAAAATATTAATAACCCGCAAAGCAGATTCCACTCCATAGATTTTACATAAACCATATCCCTTTTCTCTCTTCCAAGAAACAATTTTCCCACAAACTTCTAGAGTACTCTTAATTATAGTATCGGGGACTTTTTCAGAGATATTTCCAATGAAAACATTAATGAGTAATTCTAAGGGTAACATTGAAAACCAGTTGGAACCAGTTTGAAACATTGGTATACTGGGTACAATTGATATGAATGACATACCCAAATCATTTGCTGAAGGAGTAATAGGTGATTTTAAAGGTGCTAGCTGACGAAAATTTATACAAGTGTTATACTGAGGATTATATCTTACATATGGTGTTACAGATATGGCTAATTGAGCTTGTTGCATCGGAATCCATACCATAGGAAATATTGAAACACTGGTTATTCTTGGTATGAATGGCATAATTAAATTGTTTGCTGAAGTTACTGGTAAAAAAATAGCAGAAGATTTAGTAGTTGAATTAGAATTATCCATGGCATGTGTAAAAGTGAACACTGAAATATAAATAAAAAAATATCATATTTTTAAAAGCCTGTTATTTAAGAGAAATTTTGAATTACAAATAGGTAAAATATCTTTGACAGATTTATATGTTTAATAAATACTTAATATAGAATGATTTATTTTTATACAAAATATAATAACAAATACTTAACAATAAAATAAGTATTTGATAAAATGGACAAATTTAAATTTTAACCTATATATTATAATAATATAACCAGATATAAATAAATATAATACCCTCCCTACATACTTTACAAAATAAAGGTATTACTTGTGATTTTTACGTTAAAACCACTATTTTGATTTTTATATTTTTAAAAATGAAATTTATAATATTAATGTTTAAAATTTTGTTTTTGAATTTATCATTTTCCCAAAATAAATATTTGAAAATTTAAAAAAATAATAGAGATGGAAACAGTTGTAAAAAGGTGTAATATTATATATACAATATTGTGATGGTTTATTAAAGTAGCATCGAATCTCAATAAAGTTTGTCTCTAAAATATTATTTAATACTGATTTGCTAATAGGTGTTTTATCTCAAAAATGTCTGTTAAATGTTTTTTTTATTTGTTTTGCATAAACGTGATTTTGAAAAAATATTGTGAAATCATTAAATTTAAAGTGATGATCCTACGGAATCATTTAAAAATGAGGTTCCTACTTTTCTTATGTTTTTAAAAATTTTCATTTTTCTTAATTTTCTAAAAAGATGTTGACTGTATAGGCGGATTCACGTTAAAGCTTTTAGCATGGAGTATAACAGTATTAACTAATAACCAGAGACAAGAAAATAAAAATATTAAAAAGAAAAAAACTGGTAACCACATTAAAAAGTTTAAATGCAACCACATTAAAAACTCTGTTGTAAATCCATCTTATCAAAACGTATAAGAAAAAAATAACGTTACAATTAAATTTTAATTTCATGTGATAATGAATTTTAAGCGTGAAAATCTATGTGGCTGGATACTTATAAACACTAAATATTCAATATTATATTTACAAATATTTAAAAAATGATACTAAAACTTTGCTACAATTTATATTTAGAATTTCATTTTCAGGTGTTTAAACATTTATATATTATCTAGTTTTCCTACCAAAAAAAAACTTTACAAACTATTATGTAACTTTATACATTTTTATATAAAAACGTTCATTCCAAAAATATCATTATTTTCCAACAATATTCAGGCACAATTTCGATTCGTTCAGTTACAATTAAAATATATTTCACAATAACTATAAACAAAGTACAAGGTCAGAAACTAAAATATTGTGATATTTAGAAATAAATTATTTTTCACATAGGCAATCACATGTATCATTTTCTGGAACATGAAACCAGATGTCTATAGACTTAAAAAAAACCTTTTATATAATTTATAGCAATTCCTTAAAATAATTTGTAAAACATTTTTAAATATAATAAATGTAACTAAATAGAAAAATTAATAATATATAATAAATACAGTTAATTAATCTATCTATCTCAAAGAGTATGTTTTTCCTAATGTGTGCCTGTCTTTTTTTACAATTTGTTTCTGTTTCCCATAATCAAAATTTAAAATTTTTATTTATTATAATTTTGAATATTAAGTTTATATACTAGTTGCCAGGAAAGAACACATCCTTTCCATGAATCCAAATAATTCATTTAAGTTGTATTCTACAAATATCTGGTATTCTGATCAATGAGCTTATAAATTACGTATTATATTTTATTAATTTCAAATAGATTTTTTTTAAATATAAATACTAGAAATATATAAAAATAAAAGCAAAAATATAATTAACATATTTGAAGTAAAATAACAGATAAAACTAGCATACAATAAGTAAAACATATTGACAAAAAAATAAAAATGACCTAAATATTAAGAGGATGCTACATCTATGATTTTCAGCCATAATAACAAGTTTATGCAAAACTGTTAAAATAGATTATTAAAGTGATTTTAGAGTTAAATCACATATTATTAAATAGATAGAGGAAAAACATTTGGAATGAATCTTATTTGGGATATTTATTATTATTTTTAATAATAATTTTTTCAATTTATAAATTAAAAAAATAAAATGAGGTTCACTTCAAAATGTTAGGCGTTATTGATTTGATATTATATGTTTTTACTCTAAAGTTATTTAAAAATCCATTTTAATATATTTGCTCAAGTAATTGTTTTTTTTTTTTAATAAATATTGTGATTACACAACAAAAAGTGATAAAGACCCAAGAAAAATATAAAATTATATTTAAATTGTTATATTGTTATATTTCCGAAAAATAACTTTAACATTAGCAATACACAACCCAATAAAAACGAATATGCAACATCCTCTTAAGAGGACGCTATAAATGCATTTTAATTACATTAAAACACATATTGGCTTTCTAGGTATAACTTCCAAGTTATCGTAGATTCAAAGTTTAAACAGAATATGATTGATTATAATACTTACTATGGACAAACAGCATTTTCTTTAGCAAGAATAATTTAAAAATTTGATGTTTTTTACTCATTTTACATTTTATAAATACATTTTAAATATTTAAATATACTTCTCGAACAAAAATGCTATGCTCAAGCTTAGTTTTGAGTTTGTTAAGAGTTCTCATTTTTTATTTAGTGTAATTATTTCTCTTTTAAGATAATTTTTGATTATACTCTAATTAGAAAGCCACAAATGGTTTTGGAAAAAATGTAGTGATAATATAACAATGAAAAGTGATGCAGATATGAGACTATTTTCAGTTTAATTTTAAAATGTTTCTTAATATTTTTAATTTGTTAAAATTCTAAAAAATCAGAAACCCTATAAAAATGGTTTGTATAACGTTCATTCAAGTACAAATACTTAATGTAAGAATTACTATTACTTCTTATAGCATATTATGGTAGTCTCTATTGTTTTTCAACATAGTACTCCAAGTCATTTATTCAGCAGCAGATTTGCAGAGTAGACTGTTTGGTTGCCACCCAGATGCGTTATTTCCTGGCATGGAATATAGTACCTATGTGCTATTCATGTTGTACATGTGATTACATTATATTATTTGTAAAAAGTTATAAATACAAATAGTTATTTATAAATATCAAATTACAATTAAAAATTGTATGAAATTTGTTTGTAAATATGACAAATTAATTTAAAAAGTATGTATAAAATCAGGAAATTGGCATGTTCCTATATTACCTTCTGAAAAGTCTTTTAAGGTAGAATTTAAGTAAATGGTGTAATATGTAACATTTTTGCAATAATGACTAATCCAAACAAAATAATTCGCAATATAAATAAAATAATAATAATAAACAGTACCCCATATAGATACTAAATGGAAAATGAATGCGACACCCAAAAGGTGATGATGGTTCGGTAGAACATCCCAACTATGTGTTGGTATGACAAGTGTGTTTAATAGTGGGGGAATATAGTAGTGGGAATAGTGGTGCACCATGCCGCGCTAGTTATCCGTTTAGCCACATTTTAAGGCTTAAAGGCTTCTCCACTTATTATATTTATTATAAAATATTGTAATACCTACACCTAATTATTATTTTTTTTCTTTTATATGGGCATTATAGTGATTAGTAGGTTATTAAATATTCTTGTAAAATTACACAATTCTTATTTATAAAGAAAGAATTAAGTTTAGTATATATATATTTTTATATTTAAAAATATTTAATTTTTTTTTCTTTTAGAGTTTGATTATTATAATTTTTAATTATGATGAATTGAATATATATCTATCTAGAACAGATCTGATGGAAATGTTTCCTTATTAATTTACTAGTTATATTGTTTTTAATTAAATAGTGTACATGCTATTGTACAAAACATAAGATAATAAAATTACCCAGAAAAATAATTACAGGTGATTAATGTTGTATTTAAATTTCAAGACTATTCCTAAAATAGCAAATTTGAATTAAATAATACCAGTGGTTTTATAATAAAAGTGTCATATTTTAAAAAACACTTGTATGTTATAGTTAAAGTCTGGATTTTTATGCACTAAAAAAGCTTAAAATAATATGTATGTATGCAACAAAAGACTTGAAATATGCACTTAATATGCTCTTATCCAAAATATTATATGCATTTAAATGCAATATTTTTTGCTTCATCCATACTCCTAAAAAAAAAAAAGAAAAGAATGTCCTTTTTAAATCATGAAATAATATACTATATATAGGTATATCTATATATATATTTTCTGCACAATTCATACTACTATTTTCATAAAATAGTATTTTATTTATTTTTTTATATTTATGTATTTTCATTTATATTATTTATATTATAGATGTAGATTATATATAAAAAAAAAAAAATAATAATAATAATAAGTATAAACAAATAAAATAAAAAAGAATAAATAATAATTATTGCATACTGTTTCTTTCATAAATATTTTTTAAAAACAACTGGTCATTGATTTTTGGTTGTAATTTTGATGATAGACCATCTTTTTAATTAAAATATAATTTTTAAATAATATATATTTATATTGGTAAAATCAATATTTTGTACAAAATATTCTAAAAAATATGCTTTAATATGCAAAATTCTTCAAATATGTCACTATTTTTAAAAAAAATGCATTCATATGCACTATAAACATTTTTCTATGCAATCTCTACTAAACAATTCATCGACACTTCCAACTCCCATTGAGTTGCATACTTTCAAAAGTAAATGAAGTAAGAAAATGCATACAAATGCGGACTCTAGTTATAGTCATACTATTGATTGTATAATTTTAATTTTATTACCAAGTGCCTAATTTTTTGGTAATCCCTAATTAAATCGACGCTAACTACCAGTGTAGCCGAAGAAATTATGGACTAGTTACTTACCCCTTTTTTTTTATAATGATAATAATAATTTTAAAACAAATATTTCTTATTTATTTTGATAAATATGTTATCAATCGCATAATATAAATAAAACAAAATTATTTATTATAAATTTAAAATGGAAATTAAAAACTAAATTTAATATTGTAAAAGAAAACGTACAGTGACATATAAAATAGAATCAAAGGTGCTTTTATTGTTTTGATTTTATACATGTTGTGTTATCAGATAATCAAAATATGAGTTTTATTAGATAAACTTCATGTACACAATAAATTGTAATTATTTGATTAATTTTATCATTGGTAAAAGTTTTCAGAATAAATCAGAAATACATAAGCATACTTACATAATATATATTATATGCAAAATAATGGTAATCTAGGTAGTATGAAGAGATAAACCACTATTAAAAATGTTGTTACAGGATTGCTGATTTTCAAATTATTTCTATGGATTTACATTGACTTCCATTATGGGTTCCCAAAGATTTCCAATGATTTGTACACCGATTTTGAACAATGGTTTACCTTCTTGTAAAACGTAATAGGTATGTAGCAATGTGGTACCTAGTCTGGTAAATTCTCTGACAGCATTGAAAGTCCTAGATAATGCTGAATAATATTATGTACCATGAATTGCACTGTAAAATCAAAATAATAGTAAAATACTACCAACTCAAAATAGCACACAGTTGTTATTTTAATGTTTTTTTAATACAATACATATCTATATTGTGTGCTGAACTTATTAGAATGTAATTATTTTAATAACTGCATCAATTTGATAAAATTACTTACCAACTGCTCTTATGTATCTATGTGTTTAAAACGAACTACTGTTCTAAGTAACCCACAGTCCACCGTCTAGTTTCAACGTAACAGTGAAATGTGTGATAAATCGAAACGTTTATATAATATAATTAGAGATAATTTAAATAAACTACCTACTTGTACACGAATTATAAAACGAATTTATAAATTATTACTTAAACAAACGTATTAATAATAATAACCGATGAAAATTCATTATCATTTTACATTTTGTATTCCGTTCATTTGATAATAATAATTGATAACAGTCGCAACCAGTAGCACTCAAACGTGTACTTGCAGCTCGCAACTATGAAACATTTTCGTGAGGGTCAAAGCGGGGAGAACATACGTTTTTCAGCATCGAGAGAAATTGGAAAGTCAACATTTTTCACATCGAATTAATTTATATGTACTATTGTACTTTTTGCAAATTTCGATAAAAAAATAATAATAATAATATAAATGTCGGTTATGAAAAATAAATTTTAAATAAAATATTAAATATTTATAATTTGTGGAAAAATGGAGTTGACATTTTTAAATATTAGATATACCTAATACTAATCTTACTTTGACTGACTAAAAAATATTCATTAAAATTAGGTATGTAGGTAATTATTGTAATAATATTGATTATTAATAGGTAGGTACCTACTTCTTAAAACAAATAGTAGGAAAAAATTTTCTTTTTAAACGTCTTTTGAACTAATGATAATAACAATAATATATAATTAGACCAATAAATTATACTTTCAAAAATTCATAATCTATGGACCTATGGACATGTGTCATGAATATTTTGGTAGGTATATATAAATTCAGTTTAGCCACCACGCGATTTATTCGCTTAAAAAAAACATACGAAAAAAGTGTTTTAAACCTTGGTGTTGTTAGAATTTTTTTTTTAACTTAATATCGCATACTTGGTTTCAATTTGATGGTGTATTGAGTTTTTGTCTTATCTAAATCGACACATTTTACACTGGGTTTTTGTTTTAAGAGAACGTACTACCTATAGCAAAATATCTAGGTATCTAGGTATGACAATATTTACGTTTTCGTCCAGTCGTGCCATTCATAAGATAAAAACAGAAATTTATTGTGACATCAATTGTCAAGGACTTTTAAACGTAGAAAAATGAGGGTAGGTATATCTAAATATTATTAATTTCATCGGCAGATGATGTACCTAGTACATAGTTCAAATTGCTGACATGCCTAAATATTTAGCCATGGATATTATCTACACATTTTTAATGGAGAACTTGCATTAGGATTTTTCATTTTTATCAACTTACAAACATGTTAGAATTACTAAACATAAAAACAAAATTACATAAATAAAATAAACCTAAAACCACAACATTTACTTTTTTTGTAAGCAAACCTACGTATTTCAGTATGTAGGTACTTATACCTAATTAAGGGCCGATTTCACCAACGATTTTAATCACGGTTAGCGATATTAATCACGATTAACGTTAGTTTAATCAGTGGTTGGATTTCACCACATTCAGTTACAGCTTAATCACGGTTAAACACTAATCAG
>JAIPRL010000178.1:168842-188648 GCA_025469235.1 Pemphigus obesinymphae
AGTCTTTCACCGACCGTAATCCTTATTAATTTGTCTCAACATAATATACGAATTACCTTATAACACATAACCTCGGTTTTTATTTATTTATTGTGTAACCCGAAATCGTTGGACGAGCCGTCGTCGTTGTGATATCACGACGACGCTCCTCCACAATAGGATTGTTTGGCCTGCGCTATTCTACATACTATATTTGTATGGCTTTTCCCATCGCTTGTGATTTTGCTCCCCAGGTATATGAAACTTTGAACTGTCTCCAGCAATATTCCATCTAGAGCTATGTTCGCATAAATCTGCTGTTTTCTACATATAAGGATCTTGGTTTTCCTTTGATTTATTTTCATGTAGTGTTCTTTAAGCGTGTCGTTCATTTTTTCGAGCATGTTAGTTATGTCTTCTTCACTTTCTCCGATTAATAAAATATCGTCCGCGAAACGCAACATTTGCACAAATATTCTACCTATCTTTACTCCTCAAATGTTTTTTTTTCTTATTTATTTTAAGGCTTCTTCTTTATATAGATTAAATAAGGTAGGTGATAGGTTGCACCCTTGTCTTACCCCCTTATCAATTTTAGCCTCCACCTTGTTATTACATTTTTTAGTTTTTATAACTGCGATTTCATTGATGTACAGATTATATATAATTTTTCTATCGTTATATTCTATTCCAATGTATTCCATAATCTTAAAAAGTTTTTTTCCATTTAACATTATCGAAAGCCTTCTTCAGATCTAAAAAGGCAATAAACAGTAGTTTGTTGATTCTAAACATTTTCTCTATGATTATTCTTAAGCATATTATCGCCTCTCTAGTGCCTTTATTTTTCCTGAAACCAAATTGGTCTTTAGTTAAATTTTCATTTATCTTCGACTCTATCTTTTTATGCATTATTTTTGTGAGAATCTTAGAAGCATGTGTTATGAGGCTAATTGCTTTGTATTCTTCACATCTCTCTGATTTATTTTTCTTGGGAATGGGAATTATAATGCATTTCTCGAATTCTTTCGGAATGATGCCGGTCTCGTACGCTTTTCCTATTATTCTAAACAGGATATCTTTTTTATAACCATCTAATGCCTTTAATAATTCTCCGTTTAACTCATCTATCCCAGGTGCTTTATTACATTTAAGTTCTTTTAAGGTTATTTTAAATTCTTCTCTTAATATAGGTGGTCCTGTGTTTCATTGCATATCTTCTCGCATCGTTATGAATAGTTTTAAAATGTCTGCTTGCTCATTTCCATATAGTTTTTTTATGTAATCTTTCCACGTCTTTAGTTTTTCCTCTTCATCACTTATAACTTTTCCATCACTGATTTTTAAGAACGTTGACTATTTCTATGTTCGCTGAAAAATCTTTTTATTATCTTGTACGCCTTATCGCCCATACCTTTGGAAAGGCAGTCGTCTACTGAAGAGCATTTATCGTTCAGCCATTCTTCTTTTGCTTTCTTTGACTCTCTTATAATCATGTTTCTATATACTTTGTATTTTCTTTTATCTTCATCATTTTTCCATTTTTATATTTTCTTCGTTCTTCTATGAGGTTTACAATTTTATTCGTTATCCAAGGTCTTATCGGGGTGTTCTTCTAGTCCCTAGTTTCATTTCCGCCACTGTTGTGACTACTTTTTTTAACGATTCCCAATCATCGTTTATTCCATACGGCTCATTCTGCTCTTGTATTTGCAATTATTTTAGCTTATTATTTACTTCTTCGCTGTAATTATATCTTATTTCTTCATTTTTCAATTTATCTAAATACCATATTTTCCTCGTAATTTGTTTGTTTTCTGCTTTTTTAATGCTTAGCTTGGATTCCATTATGACTAAATTATGATCGCTATCTATGTCTGCTCCAGAGAAGCTTTTGCTTTGTTTTACTTGATTTCGATATCTTTTCCTTATAAGAATGTAGTGTATTTGATATTTGGTTCTACCTCCTGGCATAGTCCACGTGTACTTTCTACTCTTAGGCTGTGAGAATAAAGTGTTTGTGATCACTAAGTTTTGTTCCTTGCAAAACTTTATTAGTCTTTCGCCTCTTTAATCTCTTTTTCCCAGCCCAAAACACCTGAAATACCTAGTTGTTCTTTCATTTCTCCTGCAACTGCATTCCAGTCTCCCATGCTTATCATATTATCCTTCTCCTTTGATAACTTTATAATTTCGTTAATTTGCTCATACATTTTCTCAATTTCGTCGTCTCCGTGCTGTGAGGTAGGCATATATACTTGGATAATGAAGGTGTTAACAGGTTTTGTAACCATTTTAATAGCAATTATTCTACTATTGTATTGGATTACGGTGTTATCTCTTTTTCCCGTATCTTTATTCATGATTATACCTACTCCTGCAATCTTATGATCATCTACAGCAAAAATTACTCTAAAATCATCCGACCAAAAATTACCTTGACCAATCCATTTTATCTCATTCATGCCTAGTATATCAATATTATGACGCTTCATTTACAACTTGATGTTTTCTAATTTTTCAAATATCCCTAGAGATCTCACATTCCATGTAACAATTTTGCTCTTCTTTTTTGATGGAATAGTAGTGTTAGTTCCCACCCGGAGATCCGAACGGGGGACTTTTTTACCTCCGGAATTTTTTAACTCTACTTTATTCATCATCAAAAATCATTATACTTAGGAAATATAATGCAATAGGTTTCTCTGGCTTTCTGCATCGCAGTTGGTGAGTCAGTTTTTAGAAAATGTCTAAGCTACCGGCCCCAAATCCTTCCATTACCGTTAGTTCTGATTCAGAAATCGCCAATGACCAATGGTCGGTAGTAGAGGTTACTCCTTCTCTCCGCTACCTCATTTTAATTGCCTCTTACGATAAGCAGGAATTACTGTTGGAGTATTCTAAACTCCGATTATTAGGGCTTTCCCAACCAACAGGGGTTAATGAAAAGTTATTATTGCTAAAATCTTTATTTAAATTATCATACAGAAATTACTGAATTAAGAAATACTTTAACATTTCTTAAATTGCAGTGGTCAAACATGCTACAATCTTTTTCCAAATAATTTTTTCGTGATTTCTATAAACCTATTATTATATTTATATAATATACTTCATACAAGATTTTTTGAAGTTCCTAATTCGGGTTATTCAAATGTTCGGAAAGAAATAAATAGGCTGTTCTCTTTTTATAAAAGTTTCATTAATTTTAATTTTTCCCCATCATCCATACTAATATGTGGAACTTTCCATACTATTTGGTTAATAGTTACCGATCAGGAAGTTTCAGAATTTGCTGTTTTAACTAAAAGAGGGTTATTATCACTATTATATCTTGTTAAAATTAATTTCAATCTAGAATTAACTAAAACAATTTTGAAATCTTCAAAATATCCTAACCAATGTTTTAGGGGTACCTATACAAACACTAAATTCATCTGTAGTACTTGTAAAGCTTGAAGTTGATTGTACCTACGGTCTACTTAAACACCATTTATTTCCAATCGAATTCGCTCAAAAAGAAAAGATCACCCATTATTACAGAATTTAACTTTTGTTATATCTTCTACTTTTCTCTCAATAAAAATGAAACTTTCATGTGATAATGGATACACATCTGTTTATTAAACTGATAAACGTATTTCATCATTATTGATATATATTATAATATATGGGACATATGGATAATATTCAACTTTAGTTTTTTTTTTAATCCATCAAGAAAATAGCATCAATATCTAAAATATCACTCTCAGGCATTTCTTGTTCATTTATATCCTAAGTTTTTAAAATTGTTCTACTTTTAGCCATCAATTTATAAATTTTATTTGATACTGATTTATGTAGACCAGTTTTAATACTAATTAATTTACTCAGCTGAGAGATGTTTATATTAACATTATTACTAAATTTGAAACCCATTTTTAAGATTCACAGTTTCTATTATGTAAAACAACTCTTAATTTCTCGTCAAACTTATTAACAGGTTGCAACCTTGTATATTTCTAAATATATTATATATTATTATTAAAAATATACTTAATTATTTAAGACTACACTGTCGGGTTTCCGCACGTGAAACATGTTTCAGGAGATGCACGTTTCAGATTTCTAGAGAACTGAATTATTTAAGCATAAAACAATCTTTATAAAAATTAAAGATCATAATAAAATTTTTTGAAATTTTACATGGGCGATTTTTAATAAAAATATTATTGGTCGAATTATAAGGCTTTTAAAAATAGACAATTCTGTGAAATTTAAAGTCTTGTAAATCGACTTCAAACAATTTTATCGAAAATTCCGTATGTAAAAATTTAGATTACGAGTACCTATATTACAATGTTTAAATTTTTATAGAGTTCAAAAATCGAATGCTAAAATCACTCATTTTCTCAGAAATATGCATATCCCGAAACACGTTTTGCCTAGTTTTTAATAGTTCACAATAAAAATATGTTACTGGTATAGAACTAGTTTTTAATTACTTTTGAAATGTGTTTAAATATTTTTCAATCATAAAATTTTCATTTTTAAAAAAATTTCTTTAAAATTGCCTATACAAATTCCCTTAAAAAGTGTGTGTTTAGCGTCTTCTTAAGTGTCATCTTTATTTTTAGGATAGATTAATGAATTACGAAGCAACTATTATGATGATTAACCTATATAAAAAATGCGTTGAAGATTCTGACTTGGAAGAAAATAAACAATTATGCAAGACTGTAGAAAAAATTCGTCAAGACGATAAAGGTATGTTTTATAGTGAATTTAATGTTTTAAATAACTAACGAATGTAATATACAAGTAATGAGTATATATATATATATATTTAATCTTTTATATATAATTTTAAATTATTTAAACTTTTAAATATATATAATATTTATATTTATAGTAATAAGTAACATTATAAACCATTGTCACTTGTTGGTGTATATTTAAGTACATTTTGATTAATCAATTTCATTATTTCATTAATATAATTATTAGACATTTGTTTTTCTTTAAAAATTGGATAAAAATTAATATAATATTTACATTGTACAATGTATTTTAGTGTAGAGCATAATACATAATTTAGTAAATTGCAAAAAGTATCATTTTAAATTTAGTTTAAATAATTAAATATGTTAGAACTTATGAACTTATTAGGTACTACTTAATTCCAAATATTTATTACGATTTTAGATAAAATTAAAATAGCCATGAAAATTATATATTATTTTAAAATAAGGATTAATTATTGATTTGATTAATCATTATATACCAGGTAATTTTTCTTATATTAAACATGTACTTTACATATTTTATGAACTTAGATTATAAAATTTTTAAATAAAGTATTATTTTTATCTTGGTTATTTAAAAATGCGAGTTGATTTTTTATATTGTGAATGTGTTTTTAAATATATTATATTGTTATATATATATATATATATCATATAATAATATTGTATATTTATTAAATGATTAATAATGGATGCAATGACTTTGCGCTATTATATGTAAATATTTTTCATATATAAAAATATTATGTCTTTTATAGTTATAATAAATGAGTTATTATTATTATTATTTTTATTTTTAGAAGCAAATATTATACTAAGAAAAATAAATATATTGATAATGTATGACAAAAAAACGCAAAATATTGAATCAGTAAGTTTAGAAATATATTTATCATTAATATATAATCTTAGTATTTTAAATATTTCAATATAGAACAAAATTGTAATAAAATAATAACTAAAATAAAAAAAAGTAATCCAGATACAGATATTGTAAGTAGATCAATAGTAGTCTACTTCAAGTGAATTAGTTTTATTAGTATTTTAAATTTGAAAATAAATATAAATTATAACATTTAAAATACAATTTTAATTTTGTGTGAATATCAATATAATATTAATAAAAAAATAATTAATGTAACCAAGACAACTTTTTTGTTATTTTATTATTTCTCTTGCATTTATAAAATTTTTCCGTTATAAGAGGCAGTTTCACTTTAAACATAAGAAAACTACTGGGAAAATTTAAAAATTAGTATTTTAAAGAACCAATTAGTACCAATTTTCTATCAATAAAGCACTCCAATAACTTCAATAACTCCTACTTGACTTTTTATACCCGAAAAAATGTATACAGGCATGAAAAATGAATTATATTTAAACAATACATTACTTGCTTCGGAACCAAATAGTACAATAATTAATGTTATACATAGCTAAAGGTGTTCAATTTATTTCAGTCAGTTATTTCCTTAAATCATTTTAGTGTGATATTTATAAATTACGGCAAAGTTTGAAAAATGTATATTTTAAAGTATCATTTTTATTACTTCCTATCGATTGACATTATGTCAAGTTCGACTTTTCGAGAACGTTTTTACGTTATACATATTACGTTAATATTATTGTCAAAGAAAATATATGTATCGACAGAATCTAAAGTAAAACGTACTGTTTTAAATTTTACCAAATGTAATATCTCGTCCCGGATAAAAAGGGCGTAATAAAATGTTCAGATTTTATTTTATCATTTAATATTGTGATTTTTATTTTTATTTTTCATCTGAATGACATAACTTTCTGTTTATTCTAAAGACTTCAGTGTTTTTATTATAGGTATAGAATACATTATCTGAATATTAAATTGAGTTTTTTTAATTATATTCAGCTATTTGAGAATACCAGAAAATACAGTCTAAGACAACTCGCCGTGGCCGTTTTGGCTTGGCCAATTCACCGTGAAACCGTTTCGCCGTGGCCTTTTCACCGTGAGACGTTTTCGCCGTCACATATACGTTTTTAAATAATACCTATACAATACTCACATTTACTCGTATCACGCAATTATTTTTTATTTTTTTATTATATAATTTGTTGTTTTAAACTCCTAACTAGTAATTAAGCCATGTTGTTGAATAAGTAAATTAACAAAAATTGAAAATACATGGAAAACTTATATCTAATAATGGTATAAAATGTTTAAAAATGATGAAAAAAAAAATATTTAAAAATATTTTAAAGCCATACCTATTTTGTGCGATTCGCGTAAATATAAAAATTAAAGAAAAAATCAAAAATGAGAATAATGAAAATATAAATTATTTTAATGATATATTTTGTGCGATTCCGCGTAAATATGAAATAAAATTTCTATTTTCTGCAGTAAACCTCTAATTTAAAAGTATAGGTATTACGCAAAATATGCAAAATGTAAAATATTAGAATTGTACAGGTATTATTTAAAAACGTATATACGACGGCGAAACAGTCACGGCGACTTGTCCGTGTTCGCAGAAAATATTACATTTTTTTCGGTTTGAAAACTATATATAAAACTAACAGCAATCCGTTTTTCCTATGATCAATTTATATTCATTATTATTGATAAACATTTAATACGACAGTGAATAGTTTTGAGGCTTACAATGATGTACAGGTTAAAATTTTTATAAGTAAATAGGAAAATAGAATAGATCAATAGAGAATAACAATGTTATTCTAGATGCATAAAATAACTAGTGAAGGCAATATATAATAAACTAATATATAATTTATAGTATAGGAGTATAATAAAATAATATACAATAAATAATAATATAATTTATAATAAAAAAAAAAATGAAAGGGAATTGATTGAAATGGGTTGGGGATATTTTTTTAAGGGATGTGACAGAAACAGTAAGATTAGTAATGGAAAAGCATGTTGAAGGAATGAGGGGAAGTATAAGCCCAAAAAGTGGTGGTTGGACGTGATTGAAGATAATATAAAAAGTTTTGATTAAAGTAAAGAGGATATGGAAGATTAAGTTGAGTGAAGTTTGTGGCATATGGTTACCTCCAAAATTAGGCATTAATTACAAATAGACTCCCGTCTTTTTCAAAAATAATAACGTCAATTTATTCTAATAGTCAAGTAGTGTAAAAATATGTACGAGTTGCCTTCCAAAAGTGAACACCCGATAATTAGTTAGTGGTTCATAAACGTCTTCAAATTAATTTGAAATATTACTTATTTAATTCATACATCATTTTAATTAAAAAATTAAAATAATTTAAGTTTAAGATATTTTAGCACTATATTTATACGTTTTAACTGAATTTTATTACTTACTATATGTAGAATATATTTGTTGATAATGAAATTGATGAGGATTTTATACACATGATTGTTACAATGGCAATAGATATGGATTCTAAATCTGAAGCATATAAAAAAAAAATTGAAAATGTTCATTCAAGTAATTATTTTCTTGTATTTACATAATTTTTCATTATCACTAAATACCAATAAATTTACTATATAAATAAAAAAATTTTATAAAAATGACCAATTTTATTTTGGATTAACTCAGTTTTTTTTAATTTATATTTAATGGTTAAGAATTCAAAGTAGAAGTGATGTTAGAAGAAGAGGTAAAGGGAAATTGATATCGTACTCAATACTAATACTATACTTTAATTATTTTATATATCAAATTTGTTAATAATGTACCACAGAGATCTGATAAATATAACCCATTAAATAATTGTTTTTATGCACTATAATACATTATTAACTCAATTTAAATTTTTAGAAACTCAATATTAATAAGTTATATATTATGGAAATATTTTTTTCAAGTGAAAATAGCTATTTTGTAAATCGGATGTAGAGAACAATATTTTGGTCGGTATTTATTTTAATAATTTAATTTACACACACTGTACAGTCGTTTATTTTTTACGATTATTTAAAGTTTATTATAATTTAAATATTTTCAAGTTTTTATTATATTAATATTTATAACGATTTAAATTAATTTGATTTTAATAATCAAAACATTACCTCGTATACCAGCTATAATGAACCATTTTGCAGGGAATAATTTATCGAGATCGGATGGTAATTTCGATTAACCAACATTCATAATCCTGAAGAATACTCACATTTTTACAAACATTAATACGTTTTAAATAATAAATGACTGACCAATATACTCGTAATAAGTTTACTCAGTGATGTATTTAGGGGGGCTTAGGGGGTGGCAATTTCCCCGGGCGCTAAAATGTTGAGTCCCATTAAGGGGCACCGTTCCGGTATAGATGTAAACATTTTTAAATAGCAATATTATTTATTAATTTAATACAAAATTCAAAAATTTTTTTTTCTTATATAACGCCTTGGCCGGTACATACCTACAGTTTCCTATTTATCGTCACCTATACATGTATATGTATTTTTAGTTACCCAGTAATAGTGTTTCATTTTTTCGTTGCGATTTATTTAAATCCAATTCTTTATTTGTAACTGTCCGTCCGATACCACTGAATCGACGGCCCCTTATGACGTTTTCTTTTTCTTTTTCTTTTTATATTATATGTTTGTCACGAAGTGATGTACGCTCTCGTCGACCCTTTAGGTACATATTTTGTCTTCATTTTATTCGGTTGGAGTTTTACGCCAGACGAGCTTTCTCCACAAATAACTTTAATAAAATATACCATTCCCCTTAATAAAAAACTATAGTTCTTATTCGTTTACTTTATCTTTTCAAAAATCATCTTTTCACATATAAATATTTATGGCGCTCCTGCCGCAAGGTCTCGGCTCGTGGTTGGCGACCCTTTCATACTACACGGGTGTACATAATGTGATTTGCGAGACGTTACACACTAAAATTATTTTTACATTAATTTCATTATATTTTACTTATTTAAAACTTTTTTATGTGTAGTTTTTCCTATATACCTTCTACAATAAAATTATGAAACAGAAGCCAAAATATTAATCTTTATTTATACTTTAATAATTATCACACTAAAAATAATTTATTCTTTAAAATAAACTATATTATAAATTTAATTTGGCTATTACATTAAAAAAAAATTCCATATAACAACAGTTATTTATGGTAATATCTCGAATAAGTTGAAAAAAAACATTAAGACCTAACAAATAATATTCATAATTGAAACAAAAATACAAAACATTTGCAATTTTATACAGTTTGTATAAATAATTTATAGTATTTATATTTAAATATTTATAAACAATTGAACAATACAAAATACATCGATTTCTGTTAATTTAACAACCATAAATTATGCGTACTTTAATATTTAACGTGATAAATACTCATACTCAAATTTAATTATTTTACAAAGTGTATGTATATATTTAAATTGAACGCATATCCAAATTTTTAATATTATATTAAATATAATGTAAAACGTGTTTTATATTTTTAAGCTATTGAAATACTAAATAAATATGTTGTAATGCAAGACAAAATGTGGAGTCAATTTTCACTAAATACCGACGAATCAAAAAAAGGAAATGTAACTAATGAATCAAAGTCGTCATTTCCGTCAAAAAACATTGGTATAGTATATAAATGGTTAATTGAATTGAATGCAGTACTATGTAATGGCACAAAACATGATAACGTTAACGACTGCAAATTACCAAGTATATATAAAGATGCTAAGTCAATAGCAGCAAGTTGTCTCAAGAAAGATTTACATTTGAACTATTTAATATATAAATATGATTGCAAAGTAATTAAATATACATATTATAATTAGTATTATATTATTTGCTACTCGGCGGCGAATGCATGGGAATGTATTCGGGGTTAAAACACACCCAAAACATCAGGGAAAATCCCGGGGAAAATCAAAAATAAGAATTAGCTGATAAAAATAATTAAAATACTAATAAAAAGCTCAGAATTTTTAGTTATTAACAAATTTTCCATGGAATTGATAATTAAAATCAAAACAATGTTGGCAGATTACTTTTAGTTATTGTAAATAAATACCTATGCATACTTCGGCCGGAATTGGAACGTATCTCGTGGAGTCAGCGGCGACCGGTTTCCACCCCACTGCCTCACCATTGTCGAGAAACGTTACGTTGACATATGTATTATAAAGAGCCCATATTTATTGACTATTGCCATACTCCATTTATTTAGAGTAACGCTATATAGTACAGGCCTGCTCGTGAGGGACGAGTTTTCGCCCATCAACGGGATACGTTTTTATTTCGACTAGAGCATAAATAAATTACCGATGTCTTGGACTTTTGTGTCTGTTTTTTTTATAAATATATAGATATAGTGTTGAATTCAAATCTACATTTAAACGTTGTTTCCCGTATTCATATTTTATATATTGTAATTCAAGATAATGGTTCATTTTTAAAATAATTTTGTTGAGTAAACTAAATATATAATGCCTTGATTACAATTGGACAACAGTCATATTGTGTTTTAATATTTTTCAATACGTCAAAACGGTTATGAAACATCCAGTCTATACATCACAAATAGAGGTTACCGTTTTCAAAAAAAATCATCTGATTTTAATTTTCAAACTATAGAATAAATCATTTTTTGGAAGTATAGTATGATTTTCAGTGGTGGCTCGCAAGTAAATTCATTGGGGAGACTGAAAATTTAATATGAAAAATAATGAAAAAAACATTTTTTTTTTTTCATTAATAATTGTAATAGCTTTTTAATTATAAGGTAATATAATTTATATATTTTTTTATATACTTAATCAATTCTTCTTTCTTTTTTGCCTGCAAATTCATCAATAATAATACTTTCCACGAATGTCGGGTTCTTTGTCATAACGCCCATTAATTTTTTTTCAATCGCCAAAGATGATAAATTTGTAACTCGCTCGTTTTTCATCATATAAATAAATAATAAATAAAAATAATAATAGGTATTATATTTCATGATAAACTGTACCTACTATTACTACCTAATGGCCAATACGGACGCTTGCTGCACTGCTGATTTTCGTGCTACAAAAAAATACGCGATGACAGCGATTCGAACGGCAGAAACTTTGAAAGAATCGTCTCAATATACCGTATAACGTCCAACACAATTTAACCCCATTCTGATATTTTTCGCCCGTATTATTATTATAACACCCGCCTTCTCACTATTTATGGAAAAATATATTACACAGTATTATTTTATCAATATTAATATCAAAAATAATGATAATTGTTTTCAAAAAAGATAAAAAATATTAAATTATAATATAAATTTAAATTAACCATTTTATTGTGTTAAGTACTGATTTTTTTGTGAGGAGTCTTAAAGACTCCCCAGACGAGCCACCACTGATGATTTGTTAAAACAAAATTGTATTTTTATAAATACACTGACATTTTTTCCTAAAGATGGTATGAAGACTATTTCACCAAATAATAAAACAGAATTAGTTGATAGCAACACTGATGGCAATATAGATGGAAACACACCGAAAGTAATAGAAAGAAGAAAGAGTCACCATGCACAATATTATAATATCTAAATCAATGTGTGTTATGATATGCTCTGAAAAATATGAAACACTGTGGCTTGTTCTTAATGTTTAAAACAATACGAATCGCTAGTGTATATACTGAGACAATGAGTTAGCTCGCTACCTACCGTAATTTAACGCAAAATATACGAATGAATTGAACATTAAAAAGTAAATCCGTTGAGCTTCGCTTGGTTGGATGACTGGTTTTATACAGCCGTTGATACAAGCTTTGGGATAAATCCCATTTTGTAGAGTAGAAAGTGGTACCTATGGAGCTCCGTATGGCGGGTACTAAAATAACCTACATACAGGTATCAGTGATCGTCTATGACCATTATACCACAGATTAAATGAAATCAGATTGTGCACTCGGGCTTAGAATAATAGAATCGTGAATAAGATGCTGTGATTGGGTGCCTGCTAAGTGGTGTATCTAGTTACAATAAATACATTTATTGTACGCTTCATTTACAATATGTTTGCTACCCTGACCGATTTAATCTATAAACCTTGAACGTTATTTACTGTTCAAAAATGATAATAAATAATATTAGGATTTAAATCATTAGAAAATCATTAAAGACTTTTAGATTCTAACATATGGTAACACTAATTTGGGGCTCGATAGTAACTATCGAATTCGATTTTTTTTCGATAAGCATTGAGTGCACAATCTGGTTTCATTTAATCTGTGACAATACTGTGTGCTGGAATGATAATGTATCTTTGTTTTTTTTAACAGTTTTTCAATAACTGCCTCGTATTATGTACGTGGCATATTTGAATATCATTGGTTGATATAAATGTCATGATATACGTGTGGCTTATTTAAATCGAATCAGCTAATGAATTATAGTTTCGTGTTATTAGTGCAGTATGTTTGACTTTAGTGCATTGCATTCGATTATGCTATATCTGTTTTGTTTATTACACGTACTTAAAAAATATTATTAAATAATATTTATAAAAATAATTATAAATAAAATAGTTCTTTTTACTACACATCATATTGACGTTACCGTTGGTAGATCTCTGAAAGTCTCTGCTCTGTATATTTTAACTTGGTGAAATCGCTAATAAGATATTATTGTCTGCCATCCATATTTGGCCAAGTATTTCATAGAGTCTATAATATCTATAATATAATATCCATGGTATATTTTACGGGAGATATTGTGATATTCAAAACAAATAGGGTACCCTCTTTTTCGTTCTGAGTGCCTATCTAAATAGTAAATATTAATATATTTGGTACGGCACGCCCGGATATTCTCACGCGGTCGAAACCGTTGCCGACGCACGTCTCCGCGGACGTATGTTCTCTACCCTCGGAACGCACCACGCGTAAATCGTCCCATACCAAACCACTTATGTGTCGACCAATAACCGCCGTCCACCACCGCATCTAAAGTTTGGTTTGACGATAGACTTTCGTTACGGTCGCGCCACGGATCCTCTCTCGTTCTCCAACTGCCGATCAAGCACGATGGAAGTGATAATTTTTTTTAATATAAGTTAATTTTTTTCGTTTTCGACGAACATTTTTCTTTAATGGTATATCTAGTGATCACTATAGAGTAGACAATAATCGTGCCTCTGGAGATGGGGATCGCCCAGCGTTGACGAGGTCTAAAGACAGGTGTCACTCAGCATGCGTGACACGTGGTAAATATATTTTTTGTTGCAAATGCCTTGGCCACTACATACCTACTGTCGTTTTTATTCTGTTACCTTATTATTATTTGTAATTGCCCGTTCGATATATCATGAAGTTTTGTTGTTTTTTGTATATAATGTTGGCACAGAGCTATGTATGCTCTCTTCGACCATTTAAGTACATATTTTGTTTACATTTTACTCTGTTGGAATTTTACGTCAGTTGAACTTTCTCTACAAATAACTTTAATAAAACATATCCATTCTCCTTAAAAACAGCATATTTATTCTCTATTTATTTTACCTCGTCCAAATTCATTTTTTCATGATCACAATCATGAAATCATTTCACAATCCACAGTGGTCCGGCTCGCAAAAAGAGTCTGAGTATTGCAAGACGTTACAATATTTTGTTGGCATATTTCAAAAATATACGTTGAGTGTTAGTTTTTTCTAAAAATTGATAGAAAGGAACTGTGACTATGAATCCAGATATAGTTTAATGGAAGGTTAAATATTGTTTAAAATGTTTATCATATTGCACTCTGGTACCTGAGATGCAACAAATTTTTAATAATTTTATCATTAACCACGTATCAAGGATGACATTTTAATAACAACAATCAAACATTTAAAAAATATTTCCCCCAGTCTAATACACGTTTACTTATGTATGTTAACAGTTGTGGTATATATTTTAATTTCAATATTTAGATTACTAATACAGAAATTAAAATCCATATACAAGTTTAAATTTTTATTTTTATTTTTATTTTTTATAAAATTGTTTTAAAACCTCAAAAAAAAAAACAACTTAGGAAAGTACACTCTGTAAGCGTTCTAAATTCCCGGCAACTAAACTAAATATTATGACACAAAACAAATAATAATCTCTCTAGTAAATAATAGTAATAAGTTTCCTCGGAAATATGTAATACAAATATTATATAGGTAAGTAATAATATCTTTCTCCCAAATTAACAAACAGACGAATTGCATAATGGGGATATATGATATCCAAACGTATGTTGAAGAAACTAAAACATATTAACATTGTTATCAACTGCTCTTAATTGTTTCTAGTAAATATTAGTACTGATTTTCTTTTAGGTTATGAAAAAAATTAATTTTGAGTTCTGGTTCCAAGATTTTTAAAATGTTTCAGAAAAAAAAAGGTATTTTTAATTTCGGTTTCAAACTTCTAACACGACTATTAAAACAATAACATTAAATTCATTGTTTTTGTATACCAATATTGTCAACGTAAATTAGGTCTACTTCACACACTTTATGGATTATCATGTAGTTTAATTCTTAAATAATAATTTTGATAAAAGTAGTATAATTCAAAGTACTTGAATAAAATATAAAGTTTACATTAATTTAATTTTTTCAAATAATAAAATAAATAATAAATTTAATAAGAGTTTGATTTATTTTCAGAATGTATGCAAATTATTTTCTTGGGAAAATTGTAGTAAACCCGATGGTTGGATACTTGATACGGTCAGGCGACAATCAAAGTCAAAAGACATTGAAGCCTGCAATACTCGATCTATTGAATATTTGTCATCATTTAATAAATTTATTAACAAAACGGCTGTATTGATTCAATCATTTAGATACAATTCCAAGACAGATTATAATAAAGCATGGACTAGTATAATAAAAGCTATTAATGCACCAGTCATAACTCCTGAGGTATATATAACTATGCATCTCATTTAAGTACATAAATCAAACAAATTAAAAGAAATTATAACAGATAACTAACTCTGAATATACGAAAAAATTATAATTTGCTTACACAGCACAGGAATCAATGTGACCGCATGATATGACGATAAATGAACGCTAGAGATAAAATCTATACCAATGTATTAACGTATTCGTATACTCATATATACAAATATATAAAACACTAAAATTAATAAAACACTAAATAGTTATAAGTACCTCATATAGGACGTTGATGTTGACGCTAACTCCATTTGTGTGATAGCTAGTGTTATTTTTTATTATCAGTTATAATTTATTCAATAATTTAATTAATAGGAGTGTAGAACTAAAAATATTCTATTATAATATACTCGTAAAATAAATATATATATATATGAGTACTTTTGACTATTTATATTTATTATAATGTAATAAATGCATATGACTATTAAGTGACCATTACCTACCATGTGGATTTCGATTGGTATCAAAGATATGTACATAAAGTAGGGAGCATTGCATTTTTTTCGGATCTTAATTAATATTTTTGAATTCTGATTTTGCATATTGTTAGAAATATTATTATACATATTTAAATATAATTTTTTTAATTGTCTCCCACTTATTTTATGAGATATAGGTATCAACTTTTGATTTTCAATTGACAATCACTAATTATTTTTAATATTATTGAAGCAATAGAAAAAATAATAACAATGATGTTTACATTTTATTTCATAACAAATAATTTCCAAAATATCCCTATTTTATGAAAATAAAATAATTGAATACAACTTAGAAATTGAAGCTGTAATTAACTATTTTAAACCTAATTCATAATTGACCTACATAGAAATATGCATGTATGTTTTTTTCTAACAAAAAAATAAAATTAATGAATATTATTTCAATATTTGAATATTTCAAAATTGGTTTTTGGCATAAGATAGTAAATCAATGGAGACACTATTAATGTAGTTATAATCCCCAATTTTTCATACCTATTTCAATGGTACACGCCTGTCATTAATAGTAATTAATTCGATAATAAATAATGATAGCCACCAAATACATTCTACATATTATCACAACCTATCATAACCCATTGTTATGAGTTGTTATCAATTATTATTTTACAACATTATTAAGGCGAATCGTAGTGACCGTAAATTTGGCTGTTTAAACATTTAGAAAAATATGAATAAAATAGATAAATAATACATATTTAATTCTGTAGCTTAACAGTTAATAATTAGTAAATTTTGATCTATAATAATATATTTATTTTTTACATGCAGTCTGCAGACATAGAATAATAGACAGCTATAATGATATTAATTGAATAATTAGTTATTTTGTTCGAAAATGCGATTTACATTTAATACATAGGTAGTTAACGTATGATTTATCATTTACTGAATTTTTTTATCAAAGCGTTTCAATTTATTAAAATTTTTTAACTTAAGTTGCTAACTTTGCATGAACATTTTTACATATGAACATTACTGATTAAAATCATATTAAAGGCCGCACCACAGGTATGCCTCAACACATCTGTGGTATATCACACGACTCGTATACATGTGTATGGAATTTTATCTGTTCTACAATACTGCAGTCGGATTAGCAATAACTATGTTTTACGCAATTTTAATAATATATAACAGAAAGTGTCTCCTAAATAAATTTTTTCAATATTCAAATAGGTTTTATGGAAAAATGGCCCATTCAAAACTAAAATTTCCTTTTTTTAAATCTCTATATGAATATAAAAAAAATATTAGTTGACATTTAAAAATCAAAAGTTGATACCTCTATTTCGTAAAGTATGTGGGAGGGAATTTCGAAAAGTACCTTCAAATATGCGTATTATAATCTACATAAAAATCAGAGTTCAACAATTTTTAACAGAAAGAGAGAAAATTTCCATATATTTTGAACACCCTATATAATGTATACATATCTACATATCTACTATATCAATATAATCTTACACCCAAATTGGGGAATTATATTCCCTGTTTTATATTGTTCACTAAGTGAGTGATCTATCTGTTTTAATTAACCTTTTGATTATACCCATATATATATATATATATATATATATATATATAAATGTTTATTATTCCTCTATCGATTGTAATATTAACAGTGGTGGATCTAACGGCCGTTAAGTCTGCTCTCTACTTAGTTTTTGTTCTGAGGCCCCCTCTAAACCAGTATCTATATAATAATTAAATCTAATATAATGGGAAGTTTCAATCGCGAGCGAAAGGATCGAGTTTTATATAAAATAATTTGTAGCAGAGCCAGATTTAAGGAATGCAGCAAGACTATGGCCCCCATTATTTTAGAAAATAGATAATAATTTGAGATTTGGAAAATTTTCAAGACCTTTTTTTATGCTTCTTCTTTTTAACCATTCCCTAGGGCCATAAAACTATAAATCCAGCCCTGCTCGTAATATAGGTACTAAACCAGTGGCGTAGCCAGGATTTAAGCATGGGAGAGGGGCCAATAAATACCATAATTAAAATAACATTTTTGTTTTTTATTATATTTAAAAAATTAATAATAGCATTAATAAAATATTTACTAATTACTAGAATGCTTAATGCTTAGGTAACATAATAATTAATAAGTAATAAATTATAGTAAATAAATAATATGTAATAAATATAATGTTAATATTTAAATAAAAAAACTGAAAATAAACATTTTAACTAGGCAAAATATATTTTATTTATTGTGTCCAATCTAACATTTGCATCCTCCTGGGAGATCTTTAAGAAAATTCCAACAAAATATCTTTCTATATATTGTTATAGTTTAACTCATCTTTATTTATGTTAGCTAACGCCAAGTTTAACTCTTATGCTACTTTAGATTTATACTTATATAGATATTAATTTGATAATTTATACACATTTAATAGTTGAATAAATTAGAACTTGAATATTAGAATTTGATTTAAATATTAGAACGCTATCTATGACTATGTATACATAGATAATACAATATCTTTTGCTTATCACATATTATCGTGGTTAACCTAATGAAACTTGGTTACTGAATTTATCAAACACAAGTTTTTGTTATTGATAAGATAATAAAAAACATAATTAGGTTTATCGTGAAAACATGCGTTAAGTACGTTAATAATAAATAAGCCATAGACCTTATACTATAATTATAAAGCTACTATTGTTAAAATTAGATCATATAAAATTGCTAAAAAAAAAAGGCCCATGGTAGGGGCCATGACCCCTCTGCTCCCCCCTGGCTACGCCACTGTACTGAACCTATTTAAGCTTATAGGTTGGGGACCCTCAGAATTTTCCTACCAGCATTTAACTATTAAATCACCACTGATTATTATATAACCTAAAAATATATTTGAAGTTATTTAAACAAAATATATATTTCAACAAATTTACTACATTGTTATTGTGATTTTCTATTTTGATGTATTATTAAAATTGTACATTTTTTGAAATTATATTAATTTAGGATCGATATAGAAACTTTGAAGCACATGAAATATATAGTATGTTTTTGATGCTGAATAATAAGGTAAAAAGTAATAACATCATACCTATTTGGATTTATTTTATCATTGCATTGTATTAGATTATTTAATATATTCATAAATCATAGGCAAAACAAGAGGAAATCTTATGTATATTACTCCCCCTCCCTCGAATTATTTTTAGATAAATTAATTTTGTCCACCTAATTTTAGATATAAAGCGAAGAAAGGAATGTATTGATTTTATAATTATTATGTGTTTTAGATTCTGAGCGTAGCTTATGGTTTTACAATGATGTTTATTTTTTATTTTTTTTTTTTTTCTGTAAACACTTTTTCTACCAGAAGGAGTGCTCCGATCTTTACACTCATACCCGGTTTCCGGTAGCAAATTGCATCTAGTTGGTACTTTTGAGAGGTCATTTTCATAATGATTTTCATAATAGTTTTTTAATGCGTAAGTAAAAACTACCAACAAATTACGAAAAATACGATTTTGTAAAATCGAGAATTTTAATTTCGTCGTAATTTCGAAAATAATGACTTTATAATCTTGAAATTTTTACCGAATATTTAATTTAGTAATATATTTACGTTGATTAA
>JAIPRL010000179.1:0-45940 GCA_025469235.1 Pemphigus obesinymphae
CCATGTTTCTGCTCCATAGAGGGCTACACTCCATACAAAACTCTTTATAAGAGTTTTTCTGGTATTTAAGCTAACAGTGTTTGCCGTAAATAGGTGCTTCTTCTTGTAAAATGCCTGTTTTGCTTGTACTATTCTGCTCTTTATGTCCATCTCGCTTTTTCCATCATATGTTACTTTGCTTCCTAAATATGTAAAACATTGAACAGTTTCCAGCTTATCATTTTCAATCGTTATTTTCGAAAACAATTTTTTCTTGCTGCATATCAATATTTTTGTTTTGCTCTTATTTATTTTCATTTTGTACTCTTTACAGTTATCATTCAGTTTTGTTGACGTGTTGCCTAGTTCTTCTTCACTTTCTGCTATCATTGCTATGTCGTCAGCAAAACGCAACATTTGTACTAGCATACTATTAATTTTTATTCCCCCAATTTCTTCTTCCCTTAATTTATTAAGAATATTTTCAATGTACAGATTAAATAGTATTGGTGATAAGTTACACCCTTGTCTAACTCCCTTTTCAATATTTGCTTCTTCCCATGATTTACTGCCATTTTCTGTTATCACAGTCTTTTCATTTAAATATAACTTATGAATAATTTTTCTGTCTTTAGTATCGATATTTATGGTTTTCACAATATTGAATAGTATTTCCCAGTTGACGTTATCGAAGGCTTTTTCCAAGTCAATTAACGCTATATACATAGGCTTGTTTACTCTATACATCTTTTCCATGATCATCCTTAGACACAGTATAGCCTCCCTGGTTCCCCTATTCCTCCTAAAACCAAATTGATCTTCCTCTAGATTGTCATTTATTTTTGTTTCTATTGTTTTGTGAATTATCTTTGTTAATATTTTTGATGCATGTGTTATTAGACTTATGGTTCTATGATCTTCACATTTTTCTGATTTCTTCTTTTTCGGTAATGGTATCATTAAGCACTTCTCGAAATCTTTGGGAGCTAGCTCTTTTTCATATGTATCATATATTATTTTAAATAATGTCTCTTTTCCTTGGCCTTCCATTGCTTTTAACATTTCTCCACTTATGTTGTCTATACCTGTAGCTTTGTTGTGTTTTAACTCTTTTAGTGCTGTCTCAAATTCCTCTTTCAAAATGGGTTGCCTATATTTTCATGCCCTGCATCTTTTTCTTCTATGGTCCATTGTCCCGCATGTATACTATCATTTCCATATAAATTTTCAATATATTGTTTCCATACTTCTAACTTTTTTTTCCCTTCAGTGATTATTTTACCATCTATTCCTCTAAGTATAGTGGCTTTATCTTTGTATTCTCTAAAAAAACGTTTAAGTTCTTGTGCGCTTTATCACTCAAGCCTTTTGTTAGACAAGAATCGATATCTTTGCATATATTGTTTAACCATTCCTCTTTGGCTTTCTTTGCCTCTCTATTGACCAAGTTTCTAAACTTTTTATATTCTGGCATTCCCTCTTCACTAACTACGTTTTTGTATTTTCTTCGTTTTTCAATGAGATCTATAATTTTGTTATTTATCCATGGTTTTGTAGGCATTTCTTTAGTGAATCGGAGATGCTTTTCCGCTGCTATTGTTATCCTATCTCTCAATTTTTCCCATTCGTCTTCGACATTATCCTGGTTCCTGTTGCTATTTGCTTCTTGTAATAGTCTATTTAATTTTTCATTGAAATCACTTATTATTTCTTCATTCTTTAGTTTATCCATGGACCATTTTCTTTTTGTATTTACGTTATTTTCGTTTTTTTCAGGCTTAAGTTCGTTTCCATTAATACTATAGATTATGATAACTGTTAATGTCCGCGCCTGGGTAACTTTTGCATTTTTTTACTTGGTTTTTATATCTATTTCTTACTAATATATAACCTATTTGATATCTTGCTCTTCCTCCTGGCATGGTCCATTGGTCCATGTATATCTTCTCATTTTTTGTTGTGAGAACATTGTATTCGTAATGATTAGATTTCTTTCTTTGCAGAACTCAATTAACCTGTTTCCCCTTTCGTTTCTTTTGCCTAGACCAAACGCACCTGTTACTCCATGTTCTTTTGACTCTCCTACTATAGCATTCCAGTCTCCTAACACAATTAGGTTTGTCCTTTGGTTTGTCATTTCTATCACCTCACTTATTTGTTCATAAATTTCTTCTATTTCTTCATCTTTATGAGTTGAGGTTGGCATGTATACTTGTAGAATGAATGTATCAACAGGTTTCGTTTCTATTTTAATAGCAATTATTCGGTCATTGTATTCAACAATTTCTACTACTTTTTTTCCTATTTCCTTGTTCAGTATGAAACCAACTCCTGTTACTCTATGGTCATCTCCGCTACCGAAATGTTATACCCGGTACTAAATCGCAGATGCCCAATACGCATGAGCCTAAACTCTTAATCTAGGTACCAAATTTACATTACTTACCTACGCGGGTCCAGCCTGAGAACCACTCATCTCTGAAATAAATTGGAAGAATATTGAAGTAGTTCAAAATATCAACATCCAAACAATCACAGCACTTCCCTTCGGCGTAGCAAAGAAAACCATCTAGTACTCAGTCAAACTCCCATCTTTCCGCGAATATACGATAAAAAACGCCAAATCCCAACAAAAATCAATTCTCCCAATGAACTCACCATAAGAGAACTAGGGCTTTCAACCGAGCCCAAAATTACACATATGAAACCGAGGCCAATAAACTGTTTGCGATAATATAAATTAAAAAACCAAATCACCAATTACCTGAATCAACGAGTGACATACGCACACGCCTGACATGCGATTATAGGCCTCCGGCCGCACATATAAGCAATGCAATGCTACGCCTCGTATATTATTTATTAGGTCTTATTTATGCTTATTATACAGTATGTTAATTTATTCACCACATGTTACACAACATCTATATAATAAACATTATGTATATATATATATATAGAACTATTGAAAATACGCGTATAATATTGATAGACTATTATATTTTGTTTTGTATGTTAGATATATTACCTGCTGCGTGCACGTATTGACTATAAAATAAATTAATGTATATTATTATATTATCGAATTTAACTTTGAAACGTGTCTGTTGTTTATAAAAGTTCATGTTAAAGGTTTATCCAAGGTGTTAAAATTAATTAATTTATACTATCGCTTGCGGTTTAACAGACAAATATCAATTATACGATCACAAACTTGTTATTATTATAAAGTTCGTAAATCGCCGTAATATACATAAGTATGGAAACTAGATAAATTCAAAGGAATAAAGTTTATACGAAACGTTCTCAATTTAATAATGTTTGAAATTAATATATTATCCGACTTTACAATGTTCTAACGTAATATTTTATATCATTTTATTATATAAAATGCAACACCGAACGCACGTCTTATCGGTGCATGTTAATGGTAATATTATCATGATGTTTTCATAATATATCTATTTATATTAACAAATTCTTTATTAAATTGATTAATTATTTTATCCTGTGTATGGATTTTATCCTGTGTATGGTTATTATATAATAGTTGTGTTTTGTATATAAATGATATATGATCTGCAGCCAGCTGTTGTAAATTAACGTTTATAACATTTTCTAATAAACTACAGCTGATAAATATGTATTGTTGATAAGGTTATATTAGGTACCTATATAGAACAATCGTCAAGAGAATAGAACTAATTCCATACCAATATAAGTGTTGTAGTAGGAATCAACTAATTTTAGTTTATGTACATTGCATTCCTATTCTCCTAATCTCTCAGTGAACGGGATATAATAATTATTTTAAGGAGTTTGGCAATATCACTATTACTAGTGTATTATTTCTGGAGATCTAGAAGTAAAATATTTAAAAACGTATACACAGAACATAAAGCTTCTATTTTTTCTATTTAATTAATTAGTTTTTGAAGATGAAAAACATAAACCTGCTAAAAAAGTAAAAATTATCAGTGTTTTTAAAAACTTACAATAGTTTATATTATTTATTTTTATTATTATAGATTTTTTGTATGGGTAGTTACTAAATTGAAAGCAATGGTACACTATTACTTACTACAGTTAACAATTTATTTTCTGCATTAATTGTAACATGTTATTTATGAGAAGAATGTGATGTTAAGACTACCTAAGACTAAAAAGATTTTTTTAAATAATTAAATCAATTATTACTAATAAATATGCTAATCTGAAATTTCTAAGAAAAACATACATTGCAGTATAGGACACATGGATTGTATATAATTTTCTTCAACTAAATATTGAACAATAACTATAACATATTAAGTTCATAACGTTATAAATATTAAACCAAATAAATCGAAATTATAAAAACAAGCTATAAAATATATGAAAAACTTACACAATGGAGATAATTTCTGTATTGGAGATTTATAGTAATTTTTTTGGCTTTGCAATTCATCAATTTTTGCATTTTGAGTTTTGGCTGTAACCATCAATATTAAAAATTAGTTATTTAAAATTGTTTGCAAATAATATAAAAATACAAACACAATAGATATGTTTTCTTTATTGGAGTTCTCTAGTAATTTTTTGGCTTGATAATTTATCAATTTTTTCATTTTGACTTTTGCCTGTAACAAAAATTAAAATTAATTATTTAAAACTATATACACAACAACGAAATGTAACATATGTACCTATATACGCATCCTCTAATGAATAACTACATATATTATCTTACCCTCTAAATTCCTGGGATACAGTGGACTTGTTATTTTTAATTTAATGTAAATTTAAAACTAAAGTACATACTTTTTTCCCTAATTTATATTTACTGTAATTTATTATTTTATATTATTACAATAATTGTAATTTAATGAAATACATATTTACATATATAAATACCTACTATAATTTATAGGTAATATTTAAATTTTAGGTAAATTTATACGTAAAGTTTATATATTTTAAAAAGAAATCTTTGTATTTATAGATTTCAGTTGTAACAATATTTTAATCTAAATTGTATTTTTTTTAAATATCTACCCGGGTATTTACCCATTTCGTTGAAAAAAAATTTGTAATACCACCCTCTGACTTATAGAACATATATTGTTTTATAATAATTGTCAATTGTCATTGTCATGGCCATATTTCGAAGTCAGAATTTTGCGGTCATAGGTTTATAGGTTTACTTGGTTTATTAATTATAGCAATTTTACTTTTCTTAATGTTAGGTACCTTTCAATGATACCTATATTTTACACTGCGTTTACATATCGAAAATTTGATTTTAACCATTATAAATAGATATATGATTTACCATATTCTATTCGCATAGGTAAATAATACGAACTTATAGCGTATACCTACAAATACCTACGACATGATTTGTGCTATTATTTTTATTTTGTCTGGACCTATAAACTGCTCCGGGTCATTCGATTGCTTTGCTCATTCGGACAGTTTAATTCGAAAATATTCCCCAATTTGTTGTGAAACACTATGTAAATAACAAAAATATGAAATACATGTCGATACAGCGCCACACCGTAAAATTCGGTGCCACGTGTACGTATATACCTGCAAACTTTAAATTACTACAACTTTTACACTAAATATATCCGCCATATTCTGATTTCAACGTCAAAAACTAGTACATGGGTTCAATGAAAAAAAAAACGAATGATCCAAGATAGTAAAAATATACAAATTTTAAAAATAATTAGATAGGTACACAAAAATTCTTACCAATGTTCGTTAATATTAACCGAGCCATGAACCACATAAAATGTCGCGAATTTCGATCAAATTGGATCCTCACAATGTCGCTTACTATTATTATTCGGCCAAGCACATTTATTTCTGGAACGCAATTTGCTCGGAAATGTGGCCACAGTATTCTCTTCCGAAAAATGTATATAATAGACCATATTTTTTATAAAACCAAAAATGAATATACATCATATATTGTGATACAGGGGACAGACTATATAGGCACATAAACACGACTACCTATAAATATGTAAATAGTAACTAAGTAGTTATAAACACATTACACTTACGAACGCGAGGTGAGAGAAAAAATGTCAATGACAATAACGATAACACACCGAACGAAATGACGGTCCGGCACCCATAAGATCGTATGTTTGTGACGGCCCGACGGGTATGTATCATGTTCGTGTAAAAGAAGAAATTGTTGCTGTTATCTATTGAATTTTACAATAGATTATAGGCTAGGGGTTAGCATTGTTATTCGTTATAGACAGTCACGTTCGGTCAAACGGTATTATCAATAATCTAGATTAATTTATGTTTATATTCGTATTATAAGTTCAAACCTGTTATTGTTCCCGAAATTGTGGAGATTTTTCACGTTGTTTTTTTAAATATTTTTCTCTGGCATATAGTATACCTAAATAAACGGACAAAATACCTGGTATGAATTATTAGTGGCACAAAAATATCCTCCCAGGTTTATAAAAATAGTACACGTAGTCTCTCCCAAAAATATGTAATGTTAATTATTAGAAATATGTAGATTTTTGCATTAATTACATTATAACTTCCAAAAACTATGAAAATTACCAAAACTCAAAGATTACTTTAACGCCTTGTATCCTTTACAGATACATGTCAGAAATGTAATGAATAATACTTATATTAGGTAGGTACTATATTATGATATATGCTGGGTGTAGACTAAATATTTTTATACTTTTATTTACTTATGAAACTGAAATGTCATAGCAGCATTGTTTTTCTTTACTTTATAAAGAGAATCCCTACCTAACCGGATAACCGAAATCTAATCGTTTTCAAAATCTATAGATATTTTATGAAAATGTATTTTGAGACAGTCGATTTTTTTTATTGGAACACATTTATATTTATACACTTTATTGTATATTAACTATTATTATAATTATGGTGATCTGTATACTTACTTATATTCATAGGATAATATTTATTTTTTGATCAATGTACTATTATCCTAAATAATTATGATAAGTACATCTAAATGCATTTTGATGATCCTCAAAATAAAAATTGTATTGATTTATTTTAATTTATTAAGTAATAACCGATAATAAATAATAACACATATTAGGTACCTAATTTCATTGACTTATTTGGAATTTACTTATAGATACTAAAATAAAATGATATAAGTAGGTATCTATTTTTTTACATTTACCCAATGATCATTTTTACACTTTTTTTGTTTATTATATTTATGGTCAACATAGGTATTTTATAACTTACTTAAATAAATAACTTTGTTACAATAGACTGTAGAGTAGGGTAGCTATATTTAACTGCAGTCACTCAATAGTCAATACCTATTAGTATAAGTAAAATTACTAAGAATAATACTAGAAAAATACAAGAATATATAAGAACATTTTGTTCTTTAAAAAAAATTTTGAGCAATTTTGTAACTTAAACGATACAGTTCTATTCAAAATGTTGTCTTCTATCATGATTTAAGTAATTAAGGTATTAGAACTCTAAAACCATTTTGAAAATTTGTTTTTGATTTGTTTTGCGTTTTTTGTTTTTGAACAAAAATCATAATTAGATAATAATAAAAATAGTGCTGATCAATTATAAATTGATTTTGAAATATATACTTAAACATCTTTAAAATGGACATTACACACTCATATTTTTAGAAGTTCTATTAGACAATTTTAGCAAAATTTTATTTATATGTATTTAAAAATATTTGAATGCATTTTAAAAATACTAAATAGTCTCATGTTAGTACCTGTACTTTTTATTATTGTGTATAATAACGATATTTGTTTAAAAAATAATATAAAAAGTGTTTTCATAGATCTAATAGTACATAATATATTTTTTATAATAATCATTATTATTTAACGAGTTTAGTACCAATATAAAAATGGGAACAACTATGATCGTATGCCAGTGTTTTGCAATTAATTAATTCTACCATGTTCTAAAAACTGTTGAAAAACATGAATTAATCTCATTTTAAAAATTGAATATAAACTACAATTTAAAATAAAATTTAAAAAACTGGCGTACGATCTTAGTTTAAAATGCCTTCACACAACTGTTTTTTTTTAATCAAAAACTACTCTTTCTTATTCCAACAGTTCGGCTTGATACGTCCTCGGATAATAATTTTGAAAACGTAGTATATACATTTTTCATAACTTATATTAGGAAATGATCGAGTCATATTTTTATTTTTATATTTTATACCATTATTAAAACCGTTTAAAATTTACAAAATTTACAAAATTTACAAAATTTACAAAATTTACAAAATTTTGAACATAAATATCTAATCAGATAAAAACAATTTTTTGAAAGTAATTCATTCAATATTTCTCCGTAAATATTAAAGAAAATGCGAATATTTTTCTAAAATTAAAATGTATATACTCACTGAAACGTTTTGATGGAATTAGTATCAACTATTTAAGTGAAAAATATCATTTTTTTCGTGGTTATAAAATTGACAGCTGACATGTTCACGCGGGTGCGTGTTATGGCTCCTCGTATACTTTTAATACGGATTACTAACACTAAAGAACACGTACGTCTCACACAAACATAAAATAGAATGTATAATTTTGTCTAAATTGTCTAAATAATACTCCTAGATTAGATTCGTGTTCTCATTTTCAATGGAAACCAAAATCATTAATTTACGATAATTATACAATTTGTATGAAGTACATGAACTAATATTTATTATTATATATTATAAATTGGTACCAGCAATACCAGTGGCGGCTTTAGGGGGCCCAAGTGGCCATGTTCTCAAAATTTTTAAAAAAATTATATATAGCCCGTCAGTAGAACTAATATATTCTATTAATTTTCTATGGACATTTATTAATTAATATCGAATGAACATTTCTAAAATAACGTTAATTTTACATTTCACATAAAGCTTCAAAAAATATTTAATGTACATTAAATTTAAAATATTTATAATTAAAATAAATTTTAAATATTTATTGAACATTTTAAAATATATTCTAACTAAACATTTAAAAATATCATTCAAATAACATTTATGATATATTGATAACTAAATATTCAGAATGTATAATGAATAATAAATCACGAAAGTTTGACAAATAATTCAAGAGAAGACTATTATTTCATTGTCAATAATTCTGTTCATAATAAACAGATAATGAGCGCAACAAATGAAATAGCACAAGCAGGTACCACCCGGGTGAAACGTTTTACGTATGGAACATATTTTTTTTGTTATTGCGTAAATATAATTGATACTTTTAATCGAAATTAGATTAATATCCTGGTTTTTATAAGAAAATTACCTACTTATTTGAATAATATTATTGTATTTGAATAGGTACTAATAAATAGATAAACGTTCACAAACAATAATGTGTGGTATATTTTTACTTTGCTGGACAATCAGATTTCACAATCATTTTTTGCAAAAAAATAGATTAATTGTGACCCGTTTAGTTTTCAACGCTAAGAATAGTGGCACATTGAAGTTTATTAGTACAATATTATCTATTATTTAAAATGTAATTCCTATTTTACACTGACTCGACTTGATATGGTGGTGTGAAAGAAAGAACAGATGGTACAGTTAAAACGTATTTAATTTGTAATATTATTTACTGGGTTTGTTATAAATAAAATATGTACTGAAAATAATGTGGATGAATTTTTATTAAATATTTAATAAATTTTGAGAATTGAGTATTTACAATGCAATTTTAATTTAATGTTTATAAAATGTTAACTTGGTAACCTATTATAAACATTTACAAATTTAGGTTTATTAACCATTATTTATGATATTCTATTTAAATGTTAGTGTTTTCACATTTATTTAGCATTTAATAAAGATTAACTTTTTAATATTTAGTATTTAAACTAAATAAAGTTTAATATATAATTAATATTTTATTTTAATTTAAATGTTTAAAAATAAAAATTTAAATGAATTTTATTAAATCTTATTTTTCGAACCTTTGAAATTTAACTGAATCTCAACATTTATAGAAAATTTAACATTAAGAAATTCTATATGGGTGATAAACTAAAAAGTAATATACATTTCAGATTTTAAATGGAGTGAATAATATTTCAACCGAAAGATAATAAATTTTTCATGTGTAATAACTGTATCTTTACCCATTTTTCAGAAAAAACTTTTATCAACATAAAACATTAAAGTAATGAGAAATTTATTTTACGATGAACGCATAAAAAAATGCTATTTTATCATAATTACAAAAATATGAGCTCTAGAAACTTAACAATTTTACAGATTACAATTAGCCACCTATATATAGTACATTTAGCTAATATTGAACATCAACATTTTAAAAACATTTAAAACTGATTTTATTATTTTAAATGTTTGTTCTATGTTTTTTTAACGTTTGTAAAATTGAAAGTAAATTTATTGATTAAAACTTAAAAGTCTAAAATGTGTATGTTTTAAAATGTTATTTTACAACTATCATTATTCAGTAGTTTTTCAGTGTATAGTATTTTTGTCGAAGTGTTTTATACTGTTAATCAGATATAAATAAAAAACTTAAAATAGGGATTTTTAAAAAACCATCCAATCCAAAAAAAATTGAGCTTAAAGATAAAGACAAAAAATAATGGTATCGTTAAAATGTATTTACGACTTACTGTTTACGATTAATCGATATTTGATCAATGCTATATGACGTATCCATTTTTATCATGATGCCAATCACGTACGATACACGGAAATATTACAGCATTCTTTATGTATAATGAAATAATACATTAAAAAACTACGTTTATTGACTATAACCTACTTATAATTTTAATAAAATAATATTATAAAATATAAATAATATTTTGATGTAATATTTTAGTATAATATTATACATACCAATGAATAATATAAATGTTTACGAAGTAATATCAATACTTATTTGTGTTTCTTTTTTTCCTATTTTAGATAAGTAGCTACTAAACATTTTGTAACTAAGATCGATGAAAATTAATGATTAAATAACTAGACACTATAACTATATGTAGGGATACATTTTTTTCCATTTTAAAAAGACTTTTTGAAATAATGTTAAAAAAAATTATATTATTTGACTATTAACAGAAAGATATAACATCGTTATTCTGAGCGTGAAACATGACTCGGATGATACACGTTTTAAGAAAACTTAATTGTTTTTGACATGAGATTATTAAGTTCCACGTGGATGATTTTTAATCAAGTTAATATTTGTCGGGTATACGACTTAAAAATAGACAATTTCCGTAAATTTAAAGTCATATATCTCAACTTCTAATAATAAAATCAAATACTGTCAATAAAAAAACGTTGATAATTTCAAGATCTTTGTTAAATTATAGAGATTGTTTTAAAGTAAAATAATTCAATTTTGTAGAAATATATTCAGCTGTGGAAACATATTTTCTTTGTAAAAATATGGACTTCATGATTAAATATAATTTTTTTTTTTTAATACTTTTTTTATACCAATTATGACTTTTATATTTTATATAAAATATAAATAAATATTATTATTATTTATATCTATTTAAATATTTTACTATTTTAAATATAAAATTTATAAAAATAACCGAAACGATGTTTACTCCAAAAAATTTCCTTCTCTTAATTTTATTTTTTAGCAGTTTTAAGTTAACATATTTTTAAACAAATATCATGATTATAAAACAGTAAAAAAGTGATATAAACATAAAACTATTAGATTTTGATCATATATTTGAACACTTTCTAAACTCTATATAGTCGTTGGTAATAAATAAAGACCGGATTAAACAGATATTGCAACTATCTTTTAGCATCAGATAAATAAAATATAATCAAATATATATTTACCAATCGCACTAATTACAGTCTTCCTATTAAATTTTATATCGCAACTTATTTTGTTTTTCTTACGTTTTTGCCATTTTTTTATACTTCTCGTGATAAAATGAAAAAAATAATAATATCTTAGCTAATTATACAATACAAAAATTGACTATGATATGAATTTTCACAAAAGTGTTTCGTAAAAGTAGAAAAGCTTTATATTGATACGATCATACAAGAATCGTAATATTTTTAAGATACCGATAATTATCATTTATTAGCTTATGTATTTTTGGGTTTTTCTGATAGATCCCCGCAAGATGACACCTAAGTGCTAAAGTTGCCATAATACGCTCTGACCATAAACAAATAAACACATATTTTTAAATATTATTCGAATTTAGTTGATAATAGTTAATAATACTATTATTATAATGAATACACATATTTGATGTACCACACGACAGCAGTGTACCTAAATTGCCTATCTAAAGCGCCGTGTTACGTTTTTTATTATAAATAAAATGCACTACTACAATAATATGTATATATCCATTAGTAACATAATAAATTTGTACTTAATTGCATATTCTAAATTGTATTTTATAAATAATTTAACTATTTAGTGTTTTATTAAAAACAATATATCTGATCTATTGAAAATGTTAAATATTTAAATAAACCTGAACATAAGAAATGCACTTTAATTAGTATAAATTGCACTAAAAATATGTCAAAATTTCAATGAAAATATATGAAAACAACAATTAAAATTTATTAAAATTGCAATGAAATATACTTTAAAGATACATTAATAAAATCATATATTAGCAAATATATACTTTATAAAGATCAGTGTGTTTTTATCGAAGTAGTTGCAAAAAACATAACGAAAAACTACCTTTAATAAGGAAAATAATATCAAAAGTTCTCATAAATTATAAAACATTAAATAAACTAGTTAATTCTATAGACTATATAAGTGATTATAATATTAATAACTACAAAAAAATAATAAAAATTATTATAAATTGGTAAATTTAAATGACAAAAACTCGAAATTTACACCAAATATTAACTGTATCATTATGTATATTGACATCGTATTTTCATCAGCAATATAAATGTGCTAATAATAATAATAATCATGTTATATACATTGATATATTCATTTAAACATCATTGCTTTTAAATTCAATAAATCTATCCTACCAAATGAGCCAAATGCTTCAAGCTCCTACCAACTGGTTTTTTTTTAAATTAATTATAAAATTGTTAGATTTTTATTATACTTTTTATCCTATTTTTTGAACATTTTTGACGAATGGTTTCTTCCATGTTAAACAATATTTAATCGTCACAGAGATGAAAATTATGATGGCATTCATAATTTTTAAAATATTAATAACTCGAAAACCAAGTATCGCAAACCATTTCTTATGATAGATAAAATTCTTTTTATTTTATTTCTATTTTAACAAAATATATAATTTGGATTTTTTTTTTTTTTTTTGAGAGAGGTCTAAGTGTAACAAGATTTATACAGCATCACTATAAATTTGATAAAAATTTTAAGAAATATTTACCGTTAAATAGAATATGGGTATAAAATAAAAAAGTTTAATATAATATAGTACCTACTCTGCACATATAAGAAGTAGCTTGGACTTTTTGTTCTCGAATTTTTATAAAACCATAGTCATCAGGTCGAAATGTTTGAAAGTCAGATTAAACATCGATTGTATGATAAAAGTTTGCCAAATGTATGAATATAAAATGTATTTAAATTGTAAAATTACTACGAAAGTTCTACGATTTCTTATTCTATGAATCACATACTTAAATACTTAATACAGACTCTTCACAGAGTATTATATAACGCATAATTTAATTAAATAAAAAAGTTAGGTAGATACAAAATTTAATTCAAACAAACAAAAAAAAAATATGATACAAAAATATAATATTACGATTTCAGATATTGAATAAAAAAAAAAAATAGGCGAAATGGTATTCGAACTGGCGTATCCGTATTGAAAGTTCATTCCCACTTCCATTAAGCTACAGAATCGATGATAAAGTGGTCAAAATTTTTCGTACTTAAATTATTTAGAAAACAGTCGACCGTTATGTATATCCACAGATAATATATACACATACTCGAAAAAAAACATCCCGGTCGGACGGAAACGATCGGTAGACAAAGAAATGCTTTAAAAATACAAAATATGAAAAACGGTGAAAAAAAAACTTGGAAAAAATGTAAAAAAATATCACACGAAGTTGCCGCCCGAGCTTTCGTCGGTCAGAACGATGGCTGCAGTGCCGTGTACCGTATACATTAATACGTGTCTAACGGGGGAAAAGGAATTAAACCCGATAAAAACATCTTATATATGATAAAAGTTTGCCGAATGTATCAATATAAATTTAATTGAAATTGTAAAAATACTATGGAAGTTCTACAATTCTGAATGCATTACTATAAGATATATAAACTATAGTATAAGTACCTATCTACCTATTCTATGAATCAGCGGGACAGACTTAAATACTTAATACGGACTAGACACAGGGTATTATATAACGCATAATTTAATTTAAAAAAATAGGTAGGTAGCTACAAAATTAAATTTAAACAAACAAAAAAAAAAGAAAATAAAAAAATACATTACGATTTCGGATATCGCATAAAAGAAAGTCGCCAAAAAAAGATAGGCGGAGTAGGATTTGAGCCGGCGTACCCCGAAAGTTCATTCCTCTTTCCATTAAGTTACAGAATCGATGACAAATTGATCGACATTTCTCATATTTAAACTATTCAGATAACAGACGACACCATTAAGTATATTGACAGATAACGAACCTTGCAGTGGAAGGCCTTCAACTGCAAAAAAATGATGAAAACATCATCAGCGTTTGATGTCTTGTCCGATCCGATCGTCGGTTGACGGTCAGAATGATTGGACAACAGTTGGGATTAACTCACACCACCGTTTATCAGATTTTGACCAATGATTTGGAAATAAGGAAAATCTGCGCAAATATTGGTGTTGAATCATGACAATTCCCTCTGTCATACAGCCATTACAATTAACCAATTTTTGGCATCCAAAAATATTTCCGTGGTTCCTCAATCTCCATATTAACTCGATTTGTGAAATTTTTCTCTTTTCACGATAGAAAATTTACTTTGAAAGACGACATTTGGAGACACTAGAAAATATTCAAATAACTGTAACCGATGAACTGAAAACTATTCCAGTAACCAAATTCCAGAACTGCTATGAACAGTGGAAACATCACCTCGAGCGCCGTACATAATCCCAAAGCAACTACTTTGAAAGAGATAAAGTAAAATGGTGATTTTAATTCAATTAAAAATTATACAAAATCAGTCCCATTACTTTATTTATACACCTCGTATGATATACATTATACAAGTATTCGGAACAAACGTCCCGGTCAAACGTGGATGATCTGTAATAAAGAAACGCTTTTAAAATACAAAATACACGAATTTGCTCAAACGTGGACGCATCTTAATACAAAATAACAATGAAAATCGGGGGAAAAAAACCTTGGGAAAAATACAAAAAAAGATCGCACGACGTCGTCGCTGCCCGAAATTTCGTCGGTGAGGACAGACAACGACTGTACTATATACATCCATACCTGCTTAACGGAGGAATGGGAATCAAACCTGAGACACTACGCATCTAAACACTTATTCTTATTGAACGACCTAACTAACCGATACAAATGACCCTACGAAACGCCCGCCTATCAAATACTGTAAACAACAAGGGCGGCTCGACATCGTAATAATATGGGGGGGGTGGGTTGATAATACTACGGTGAGGGACAGCATCGAGTGATAACAGATAGAAGGCGAGCTACAATAACGAACGGCGAGTCGGGAAACACGGACTCGAAAAGTCGGAGAAAAGGCGAAAAAGCAGAAGAACGAAAGTCGTAAAAATTTCAAAACGACCGGAAAAGAGTTTTAAAACGGTAACGGTATAGGAACACTCGCCGAGCGATGGTGAAAACGGCCCGGGGAATTACATGTCTATAAAAGGTTTTTCTCTTGGAGAAAATTGGTAAAAAAAAGTTAGCATTTTATATATAAAAATATAGGCATATTTATATATTATTATAAACCCGAATCATAAAAATACCGTGATGCCAAATATTTTGAAATATGTATAGGCAATAGGCATGCTGTTAAATGTATTATTTTTATGATTTGGGTTGATTTTATAATAATTTATTGTATAATAGTGCTTAAGTGATTGCACAATTTACCATATAGAACTTTTATTACATTTATCATTGCTACAGTTAAAATATTTATGAATATTTTATTAGGTGATATATTTTATATTTTACTGTTTTCCATTAGGTACATAAACTGGTAGTCAAAATGAAAACATTTAGAAAATATATTAGTATTAACTAAACATTTTCCTTCATATATTTATAAAAAATAATGTAAACATACATTTTAATAATTATTAAATTATTAAATTTAAAAATGTTTACCATTAATAGAAAATACTATACTATTTTATTTTTTTGTCCAATGAATTGGTGTAATCTTCAAATCTCATTTTCAATAGTAATTTTCAACATTTGGAGTACAATGGCAAATAATTATTTTTTTGCATAGGGTTTAAGTTTTGAAACCTGTAAATAATTAAATACATAAATAAATTACATTAATTTATGAGAATTCATTATTCTGATGAGAAAAATGGTTCATTTATCACAGAACTTAAGAATAAGAATATATTAATAATTAATATTTAATCATTTTATTGATTTTGAAAACTTACATGAATATTTCCTAAAAGTGAAGTCGTCTATAAAAATTAACACTTAAAGTTGAACACGTTTTCTAAACCAAAACTTTAAATAACAGATTTCCTAAGCCTTTTTTTAAAATTTATATTTCAAGATTCTACTATAGCTGCCAAGTTTTGGACTTGCCATTCACTGAGTCGAGTTTCACCACAGAATTTAATCTAGTTTTTGAGATAATTATAAGATATTGCTTCACATGCTGTTAAATCAACTAAGTATAAATGGATTATGGTTTCCCAAAAAACTGATAACGGGTTGACTTATATGAACCCGTATATTATATTAACTAAATAAAAAGGTTGAAACTTCTTACATGAAATTTCGTGTACACTCGATGGTCAAAAAATGATTATGTAGGCTAAAAATACCTATTAAGAAAAAACACATCATCGTATAACCAATATATTCCTCGATTCACTCAGAATCTAAAATCTAACTTTACCATTGTATAAGTTATATGTTTAAGCTATAATAACAAAATAAATTAATGTAATGAAAATTTAAAGTAATTTTTTGAAATTATTTTAAATGTTTATTTAATTAATTGTTTGTCATTATTTAACCTTTTTTTTTTTTTTTAGTTTTAGGTCATCTTTAGGTCATAAGATCATCAACTTTCGAGCAGTAATTAGAACACCAAAATTATTACAGTTTTTAATCATTAATATTTTAATTTATTATTTCATAAAACTTTCATAATATAAAATATTATGACCTATATAGATAATTAATATTTATTGAATTTTTAAAAAGTATTGAAAAACTTGAACCGGGACTGAGGTTTGAAATCTTAAAATAATAATATTTTACATAACTGGAATTGGAATCCCGAAAAATTTAAGGGCTATAATATATTTGATATAGGTTCATAAAATAAATACGTTATATGACAATGGTTATCATGATAGTGAATGTGTTGACATAAGTAACAACGGTTGTGGTGTTGATGTATTCTGAAGTTATATTGTGTTCAATAATTGTTATTGTTTATGCAGGAGATGGTAGCGACTTTTAATACCACAATACGACCGCATTTTTAGGGGTTAAGTGTCATTAAATATACCGAATTAAAGCACTATAGATGATCGCGTTTTCTTGTACGTGAAAGACCTTGAGTATGTAGTGTGTAAACAAAAATTAACATGCGAGTTTATGAAGTGTATTTAACAAATATACATAATATATTTTGACAATCGTGATAACAATCGTTTACGTACACACTATGTTTCACCTTATAAAATGCGATTTTTCATATTTTAACTAAATTCACGATACTTGTCAATGCAGTTAATAATTTAATTTTTAGAGGAATACTGCATGATTTCGTGTTGATGAAAAATAAAGTTAAAGAATAAAAAAAAAAATGTAGAGCACAGAATCAAAGATGAGTTATCGTTTTATTAAACCTACATAATAGTTACACGTTGAAATTCTGCAATTCACATACATAATAATAATATTGCCCATTATTTATATCTACCACCATACAATAACGCACCCTCTGTTTCATTTATTTTGATGCTCCTTAGTTAAAGAACTTTTCATGGTGTCTAGAAAATTAGTTCTGTATTTCCAATTTTCAAGTTTCCAATCTGTTTTACTAAACTACAAACCCATATCAATCATCCCCTGTATAGCCAAACTTTTTGAATTTATTGTCTACACTCGAATCAAACGTAGTTTGGACCATTAATGATTTAAAAACAGCATGGATTTACACCTGGTAGGTCTACTATCTCTAATAGTGTTGTGTTCACTGCATTTCTGGCTAAATGTCATTAAAAGAAAAGCCAAATTGATGTTATCTTTACTAACATCAGGAAAGTTTTTGATACGATTATTTACGGTTATCTTATAAAGGTACTTGAATTACTTGGTATTGGCAATCCTCTTCTTACTTGGATAAATTCATACTGAACAAATAGGAAACAATTTGTTATGTTTCTTGATTTTGTTTCCAAATTAACAGATGTATCTAGTTATCTACATTGTATATAATTTGTTAACTTACTAAATAAATAGATCACTAATTCCAACTACATCCTGTTTTATGATGACAAAAGAATCGAATTGGAAAGTGATTCATTAGGTAGTTTTCTCCTTCTTAAGTCTGAACCTAATATTTTCTCTCCCTGGGTCCAACACATAAGTCTCTCCCTCAACTTGAATAAATGTCATGTTATGTCCTTTACAAAAAGCCATACACCTATTTTCATCGATTATCATCTTTCATGTATTCCTATAGAGCATGTGTTTTTTTTATAAAGATCTTGGAATTTTTTACTCACCCTCTTTGAGTTTCAGAATCACATAAACATTTCTATTAGCAGAGCTCTCAAAATATTACGGTTTATAGATTTCTATAATGTTTTCCTCTCCCAGTTACCTTTGATCTCTCTACTCTACTCTTCTCCGCTCAATACTAGAATATAGTGTAGTTGTTAAGAATCAATAGTAGCTAAGAATCAAACGCGTTTAGAACAAATTTCCTCCTTAAGCAACTTGTGTGGGTGTTAGTTGAATAAATAAATAAACAATTATAATAATAAAAATGAATTTACAATAGATTTTCAAAAGTACACAACAAAACACACATAATATTGTAAAAAAAAAAAAAAAACAAAAAAAATATAAACACAATTTTGGATTAGAGGCAAAAAATATCGAAAATCGAAAAGGTTTCACATATTCAAACAAAAGTATTTATTGACTATTTTCGTACACCGTATTGATTTAGAGTAACTCTGTATTATACCGGCCTGCTCGTGGCAGACGTATTTTCTTTCGTCGTCGGGGTTTATTCTTATTCCGGTTGTAGTATAGGCACTTATTAGGATTATTATTATATTGCAGTTCTATTATACGTCGATATAAAAAAAAATCAAACATACATATGGTGTATCAGTATAAGTGTCATTCATTTAAAATTTAAAATCCATATTTTATTATTTTAAGTACGTACATCTAAAATTTAAAATTAATTAATTCAATAAATTTTACGGAGCAACCCATATGCTACCCAAAGTAGCGCAAATACGCCCCGAGGGATGTGAACACATGCGTTCGAAAGGATAAGTGGACACTTTTTTCCACCTATTATTTTATTTGTAGACTTTGGACACTTTGTACATATATTTGTATTTTGTATTTTTTATATAATTTGTATATATAATCGAAATCTTTGATTGCAAACTATATATACAGTCAAATTTTATTGACAATAATTTTTTACATTTCAATATACAATCCAAATAATATTGTCTAGCAAATTTGTATATTCATATTTTTTTTATAAACTTGAATATTCATAAGTTCTACTTTTATATTTATTATAAATTATTTTTACCTATATTTTTCGTACCTATAATTTTTTTTTACTTTTGATAGAAAGAAATACGATTCAATTTCAAGCAACATGCTGAGGAATGCGGGGCATTTAAACATTTTTAAATTGTGGATAAACATACATATTTTTTTTATAAAATTTTTAATTTGAAATTATTATAGATAATATGCATTTTTATAATATATGAGAATTATAGATTTTACGTACCTATACAAATATTATATATAACACGAAATACACATTTTGTATACCTAAAATTGTATTAGGCTCTGAGTGAAGTAATCTTAAAATGATGGGTTTTTTTAAGTTTGAGCTTTATATAACAATAAATATTGATTTTGATATTTTTAAATCCTAAAAAGTGTAATTTTAGCATTTTGACCTAACAATTTAACATAATATAACGTTACTCTAATTATATTAAATAATCTCGAAAAATTTTTGTATACATTTTCTGATGTAGGTGTCAAGTAGAGTTTTACAGTATAAAGATTTTCTGTTAGAACATTTATTTTAGTTTATATTTTAAAGATGTAATATTTTGATTTTTTCAGTAATTTTTATGACGTAAAAATATCCAACAGTTGTTAAAAATAAGAAAAATATAATATCAGAAACTTTAAATGCCAAGTATACCAAACGTATACTATATTGATGTGGTCAAACTTTAAAAACTTTTTAAATTATAAAATGTATAACTTTATGTTACTATTATTTATTAAAATACAAAATTTTTTACTTTAAAACTTGTCGTTACCTGAAATAATAAAACTGGTTATAATATAATTTTCATTACTACCTGAAATAGTACAAACTGTATACGATTTCAATATTTTTTACACAATATTTAATTGTATAGTATATTATGTAAGTATAAGTAAATATCATCTTGATCACTATTTTGATATTACAGGAGCGTCTAAACCGATACCAGAACCTTTGTCTCTTATACGCATGCGCGAACATGATAACCATGATATTATACGTGAGAAAAGATATTATTACTATACGGTATGCGGTTAAGAGTATTTTTTTTTCTTTTTTTTTTTAAGGTGTCGTGGAGGAATAGCTGCGAGGACGGACTACGCTCTTGAATGTTGCTCTGCTTCACTTCAATCTAAAATATTTCCCAATATGCTGTGAAATACCACGTCGAGTAAGGTAGTTATATAATAAGTAGATATAATATAGTAATAGTAGATTTTATGACAGTATGAAAATATATAGTATTCACACATGCGCATAAATCAACGTTGCTGGTCTCTGTTTAGACGTTTTTGATATTATAAATACTATTATATTTTACTTCATAATTTATTATTCTATTCTTCTAATAACGAATATATATTTTTTGGTTATTTAGTATCCTTAAATCTTTTACTATATTTAAATAGGGTTACATTTTAAAATCGATTTAGTATAATTAAGAATAAAAATAATTATAATAATAATAATATAATATAATAATAAACCTAAGCTAATTAATAACCTATACACATAGACTATTTTTACTTACAAAAGAAGAAAATATGATTTTATTCAAATACTTTTTTCATAGGTAATATCATATAATCTCATATTTATTCTAGCTGACAAATACAATGTGCGATAACCATAATATAGTACAATAGAAATAGGAAAACAAATAGTACTGCAGGAATTTAATAATGGGTCAAATATAGATGAATTTTCTGACTAATGTAGAGATTGGATTTTATCCTACGGTGAGTTATTATTATTATTATTATTTTAATATGTAAACAACAATATAAAACAAAAATTCAGAGTTTTAGAGATTCGATTTTTGTAAATATTTTCTTTTATTAAATTAAAGTTTCCACTACATTAACACTATTATTATTGGTATAATAATATATAATTAAAATCATAAATATCTTAGAACAATAAAAAAGATGTCTCATTTTTAATAAAAAAGTAATATTAGAAAAACATTTATTTTTTTTTCCAATTTAATAAGTTTTAATATATAACTCCATTTAAAATAAACCTTTGAAAAATAACGTGAAAGTGACATGTAAGATAGTTGGATTTATTTTGATGAACTCGTCAGCATACATGCCATTGCCAGTTTTATTCGTAATCAATCATTATCCATTGATGCAAAGATAAAAGAGTATAAGTTTAGCTACGGTATACAAATCAGTGAATATTGATATTTTTATAGTATGAATAGTAAATAAATAAAATAAATATTATTATTATACTATTAAAAGTCGATATTGGATAAGCTCCATTAAGTTAGCCCCTCCCCCCTCACATTTGAACTTTTTTTGTTGAAATCTTTGTGTTATATTTTGCCGTACTTTCTATCGTTATGTTGTCTCTATTCCAAAGTTATTGAGATTTCAAAAGGAGGTATAAATTAACGAGAGCACTCCTGTTAAAATATTACATAAATTATATGTAAAAATTAAAGGGTATAGGTAAATTAGTTGGATGAAAAGGGTATATTTACCATACATACCATTAAATATTTTTAATATTATTAAATATAGATAACGTAGATATTTACTAGGTGCAATACAAATTCAAATATAATATGAGACAAATTACTCAGCTTTACGGAACAATCTTATTTTCAATAATAAAATAGCAGAGAGCACCTAAGAATACAGTCTTGGCGTTATCGGAAAAATGATTTGAAATTAAGTTTCCGGTTGAAAGATTCAAAGAATTTATCCATACATTGATAATCAGCTTTGTCAATATTATACAATTATATAGGTGTATTGTACGAGAAGGATTGGTAAGAAAGTTAATCGAAAGTGAAAAAGGAGAATGATAATGATCAGGTGTAATAGTTGATTCGGATGCTATACTAATATATATATAGAACTACTATTAGAAAATACGAGATTCAGAAGAGATCGATGAGGATTTAGAATACTGTTGTGTTGGTAAAAATCCTGAAGGAACACAAATATAATCTGAAATTAATGGAAATGAGTAGCTGAGGCCATTAGTATCATTTGACTAGGTAATATATAATCCAATGGAAGATGAAGGTGACAAATAGAACTACAGAGGATAATATTGAAAGAATACTGTAATAATATATATTATATATATATATAGGAAATGGGTATTACTTGTCATGTGTGTTATATTATATAGTAATCAATGGTGGTTTTTTTTGGAGGGGAGAGGATTAGTTTATATTCAAACCTACAATTTATACAAGCCTTATATATTTTATTGAAATTAAAATCGTCTTGTTGTCAGACAACATTCAAAATTATCTGTAGTGATGATTTACTCACACTATTATAATAGTATACATATTATTATCTATTCTGATTTTTAGATCATTTTTAGAATATATTTCTGGAAAGTTTTTATTATGTAGCTATATATAGATTTATTAAATCGAATTTTTTTCATTTCATTAAATAATAATATAAAATAAAAAGAATGGTAACTATCATAAGAATTTTTTTGCGATTCTCCGTTCGCGAATTATTTATATTTTAAAAATAAATAATAAATGCCGTCATAGTTTCCATCACCGTGGCGGTGGCTATGTACAAGTATATTGTATTTAAATATTTTAACATTTTTCAATAAATACCTATATATATTTTTTTTTTTTTTTATTTTTTATTAAAAAAATTATATTACCGTGATATACCGTTGTATTTTTATATACAACATATATGTTGTCACTATACGTGACAATACACATAATATACAATAATAATAAAATAATATTATATTAATAAAACAATATTAATAAAATAATACACATCGTAATAATACGAAGATGACTATGACCGGTTGATAAGCGACGATAGATAACTGTTATGTTATACACACGTGTAATATTATTCCTAATAATATTGTAATACTAAAATATAATCTTATTATATGTATAAACAATTAATAATCGCGTATGTTGAAAACATATTATTATGTAAAAAAAAACATTATATAAATTTTCGATGTTAATAAAAATACCGGTAGGACAATGCATTCCAGGCACGACACACCGATCTAAAAATGTAATCATATATTATATTAAATTACGAACAGATATAATCTACCAGTATATAAAATTATAAAAAAAAACAGTTGATTCTATATCACATCTCAATTATATTTGAATCAGTGTAAATAAAATAAATTTAATTAACACGCATAACGAGGAGATGCTCGCGTTGCAAAATACACGAGTCACGCGTTCCGGTTATATTTTAGCCTTAGTACGTACTTAGTAATAAGTACTTGCACATATATTTGAAGGACCGCCACTACAGTCGGGATACAAGCAATATCTTGTTCAGGTCGACAATAAACCCTTGCCACAGAAATGTCCCGCAAATTTTAGGGGGTTCGAGTAGATCATTTTCTAAGGAATATTACATAGGCAATTTATCGTACATGATGAAATTTTAAATTCAGAATTTAATACAGTTAGAGAGATCATTGAAATTAATAAAGTTAATAATAAATTAATGAATACAATCCTTGGGTTTATATCTATATACGTCTAGGTTAAATATGAATTTCAAGTGTGAAAATAATGAAAATAAGACCGTATGCTAAATCACTTTTTGAACAGAAAGTTGCTTTCGCTGTGACAAAATTGTGAGACTTTGGCTTGTCCAATTTAAATTCTGTAAAAAACATATGATTCTTTGACATCTTTTCTAGGTTTAAATCCAGGAGTTTTTCAAATTATGAATTTTCGCTTTAGATATACACGGGTGAATAATTTGTAATATGTGGAAATTTTGTTTAACCATACCGAAATCGAAAATTCATATTTCGAAAAGCGCCTCGATGAAAACCTAAAAAAGATATCAAAAAATATTATGCTTTTTACAAAATTAAAATCAGATCAACCAAAGTCACGCAATTTTGTCATAGCGAAAACTCTAAAAACAATATTTTTTTGACTGACTCGGACCATCTTAAGTAGTGGCAAATTTGCCACATAGTCAACATGCAGCAACACGATCGGTGTCTCTGGGTTGGCAGAATGTCCGTCCAGTTTTTACCCGATTTCTCAATTTTTTTGTCTCTTTCTTTTTTCCTTCGTCATATTCATTGAATTAACGGCGCTTACGATATTATATTGTACCCATAAACAAAAAAAAAAACTCTATTCTACGTTCGTTTCTCGTCGAATTTAATCGTTAGAGGTAAAACTCCAGCAGGCAATTAAATTTCATCAAAATTGCTAATTTTTCGTCAGACTACAGTTTGCTTTGTTGAGTTAGTTAAGTATACGAAATAAATTATATAATAAGGTTTTTTCAGGCGGGTTTTCACACTCGTCCTATCTCATTTTTTACGTTTTCTTTCATTTCAAAGCCATATGAGCTTACTTTTAAATACCTTTAACATTATACGTTCGCCATTATTGACGACTAGATTTTCAAAATAAGTTATTATTTCGGACTTCACTTCAAAGATATTTGTTGAGTCACATAACGGTAAGCGGAAAGATCACGTAATTAAGCTCTGGTTGAAGACGCTTTTCCAACTTACATTGTGTAATCTTGGACCTCTCAATTTATTATTCAATACTTTCATTAATATTATACGTACACCGTTATTGACGAATAAACTTTCGACATAAGTAATAATTTCGAACTTCACTTCAAAAATCTTTATTGAGTACCATAACTATGGTCACGTAATTAAGTTCAGGATGAAGACGCTTTCGACTTTCTCCGCCTTACAATATTTGATCTTGAACATCATTTGTAGTTTTAAATTTTAATTTCTAAGGTCATCTATGCTTGTTTAATAAAATATAGACCAATGGCTAGCATGAAATATGTGTGTAGTGTGGAAACGATTAATACATTAATACATAATGTACATTAGTAGGAATTAAAAAGAAATATTATTTAATTCGTAGACGCAATTCAAACATTAATTTTCACTTAAAGAGTCAAATATATTCCTGTCGATTTATTCGACTCTACCCTGAGAGCCCATCTACCCGTGATAGAAGAAAAGTCATAATTCATTACGAATTATAAGTTTAACTAACACCTTACAATCGAGTACCTACTTAAAATTAAATTGTTGCAGTTATATTCCCATATAACGCCTTAATTTCTTATTACATACTTACCCAGTTTTAACTAATTATTTTATTTATACCATACATATTATTCCTCTCATTTTGGATTATGATAAGGTACTGCCTTAACCCTCTCTCTTTTTTTAAGTCATGACTTTAACACATGTCACCAATAACGTACACGACATATAGTCGCAACATGGCAGCTAGATATCATTCCATCCAAATCAACGACCTGCAATCATATAAATCAATGGTTAACTAATAATAATAAATAATAAATTATGTAAACTAAATTATGATAGAAAATCAATGAAATTGTTACCCGGGCAACTCTAATATAATAGAGAATCTTGGGTTTTTCTCCTATGTATATAGGTGTACAATTTACACGTAAAATCGTGTTTTTTCCCATTTCAACCCCTTAAAATCTAAGTTTTTTATGATCCTTTCTTATAGGGGATTTTAAATCCTAAGATATGTTTCCAAAGCCTTGCTTATTGCACGCCTAGACTTTCATACAAACATACTATCATAGTTTAGGCTATGCAATGATTATGAATCGGTCAGGACTTCTTCTTTTATATATACAGATTATCAACTAAAACATTTTTTTAAATGTACTAAACATTCAAATTATATACAAAATAAAATTTAGAATATATGCAATTAAATACAAATTTAGAATTCTACTTGTTGACGCCGGATCGCAAAATAAATATATTGTTCAACGACCCAATTAAAGCCGACCGGTCGCACACACACACACACACACACACACGCACTCTAGTTAATTAAATTTATAATTGTCATTATCTGTTTGTGAATTATTATATGTGAAATTATAGACTAGCCGCAGTCTTTGTCGCCGTCTTTTGTTGTTGGTTTCCGTCCGTCGTGCGAGATACACCCGTTATTGGTAAACGCTTACCTAATGTCCGCGAATTATTTATTAAAAAATGGTTAATAATTTAAGTTGCGCTAATCGCCGTGAATAAGTGTGTGCGCTAATCGCCACAATAGTTTTTATAAATAAAAATATATACACGCACGCGATCAAGCACGATCGCCGTCATATTATTGTGTGTTTTTCATACGTGTGCGCTAATCGCCATGGTGTTACCAAAATTATATTTTTTGTGCGTGCGCTAATCGCCGCTTTTTATTATATTTTTTGTGCGTGCGCTAATTGCCGCCTTTTATTGTGAATTTTAATTATATAGTGCGTGTGCGAATTATTTTATATTATATTTTCTGTGTGTGTTATTGTATTTATTTAGATTTAGGTACAGGTGTGCAGCTGGCCAGTCTTCACACCGACAAAGATCGTGAGTTATTTTATTTTATTTATTGTTATATATTTCAATTGGTTGTGTCAATCAGGCAATTATTTATCATTACGTACCTACCTTTTTTTATATTACTTTTGTTTATTTATGTGTTGCTGTGAATTTTTACTATTTGTCATTGGATTATTATTATTCGTACCAGCAATTAATTTATTATACATGAAATCTTAATTACCATACACCAGAGTTACCATTTTTACTAGTTTTTAAGTTTACCTCGTCCCATAAAGTTTTTAAGTACACCTACATACCCACACATATACACACTGTACACACTTTTTCATCTACATAGGCCCTAATTTATCTCGGTGACCCCGGTTAGGAACTCTAGGGTTCTATTCACACATATACACACTGTGTGGCCGACCGAGTCGGTTTAAATAACGTGTTAAGTGGTATGCGAGAAGTAGATAGGTAACCAGACGAGCGTTATAATATTTTACGCTCCCGGCCCAAACACTACTAATGGATATATAAATATTATTGTAGTAATGTATTTATGATAAAAAACGTAACACGGCGCATTAGAAAGGCAATTTAAGTACACTGCTGTCTTGTAGTGCATTTTGTGTCTAAAAATAAGAATCCAATAGGTTTATTCATTATAGTAAAAGTATTATTAACTATTATCAACTAAATTCGAATACTTTTATAGTTTTCTAAAATACGTGTTTACTTGTTTATTGTCAGAGCATATTATGAAAACTTTGTGTGAAATAAGTATTTTTTTTAAAATATTTTATATTTAAATATTAACTGACATTAAATTGACAGCTGCATGTTTCTACGAAATAGAATTGTTTTACCGCAAAACTATTCTGTATATAATGAAAGATAATTTTGTTGAAGTTGAGTTATAAGACTTTTCATTTTCCGAAATTATCTATTTTAGATTTTGAGCGAAACAAATTTTAGGATAATATGTATTATTTTTTTCATAATTATTATAACTATTTTTTTCATGTCTGTATCCAAATATTCTATTAGAAGAAGTGTTCCAATTATTACATGTAATACCAATTTTTGATAGTAAATTGCATCTAGTTCAGGTTCAGCCGACCTTTTTCTATATTGTGCCAAATAAAAAATACAAAATTGAGAATGTGCCATAAAAAATTAATATTTATTATTTACTTTACAATAATATAATATATTTATTTCTATGCATACATTTAAATTTTAGATTTTTTTTATATTATTTGTATGACAATTGTGACAAAGGTGATTTTTGTTTAATGAAAATGATGAATTTGTTTGATGGATATTATCTCTCCGTAATTTGGTTGAAGTTTAGTTGAAGATATAAGAATTAAATTTTTTAAATGAGAATTTGTTAATGTGGTTCGGTACTTATTTTTGATAAAAGTCTTCAGAGAAAAACTTTCCTCACATATATATGTAGAGCCCAATCTACAAACCAATTTCAACGTTAGACTACGTAGTTTTGGAAAATCTTCCGAAATTCTATTATCTCAGACAAATCTTTATATTTACATTTTAAAACTATTAAACTTTGAAGTTCAATAATATCCAATTGCATATTAGGGTTATATTTATGGAGATCGTGTGTCGCTATGATTAATTGATTAATAAATAAGTTATTTAAATTTTCTTCTTCTTTAAATCTACTGACTCTTTCTTGAAAACTTTCATATATGATGAAATATGATTTTTAAAAATCGCCAATGGAATATCTGTCGGTAGATAAATAGATTTTAATCATACAATGTGGTCTAAATTTCCCATTCCTAAATTACTTTCAAATAGGCGAAGTCCAGACATAAAATAATTTATAGAACCTATTAGGACTGGAAATAAATTTCCTTCGCCTTGGAGTCGTTTATTGATAATATTTAAATGTCCGAGAATATCAGTTAAAAATACGAGGTCGTTAAACCAATTTTTATCTCTCTGTAGTTCACATTCGTCAGGCAATTCATTTTTTTTTTTTTTCTAAAAACTCTATACGTCTTTTAGATTCGAAAATCTTTCTAATGCTTTTCCTTTTGCAAGCCATTTTACTTCACAAAACAATAAAAGTTCACCGGATTCGTTAATGACGTCTTCAAATAGAGTTCTGAATAATCGATGATTTAAAGGTCGAGCTCTTATTTTGTTTATACATCGAGTCACTGGTTTTAATACATGATAAAATTTTAAGATTTTGGCACATAAGGCTTCTAGATATATAATACAGTGATATTTATTTAACTTTCTATTCAAAAATTCCTTCAATAGGGTTACACAACCGATATTTTACCTATCATATATGGAGCGCCGTCTATGCATATACTTTCAAGTTTTGACCAGATTAAATCATCATTATTTAATAACAGAGTTTCTACACAACATTTTAGTTTATTAAATATATTGTACCTTTTGTCGATATTTCAAGTACTTCAAGTTCTGAAAGTTCTTCCGTCACTTCAAACTTAGAAATTACACTTCGAATAATTATACTGAATTGTGGATTTTCCATAATATCACAGCTTTTATCTAGTGCAAGAACAAAATATATAGAATTGGTAGTATTACACGAAATTTGTTTTTAAATATCTGAGGAAATTTTGTCAATTCTTCTCATAATTGTATTACGGGATAAAGAAATGTATTTTACGTACGCAGACATTTTTGAATCATTTGCATTTTTTTCAAAAATATCTAAACTTCTTTTAATGATTTCGCCGTCGGAATACGGTTTTCCACACTTAGCTAGCAAACATGCGATTTTATAAAACGTTAACACCATGTCGTTTTTTTCATTTGATTGTTTAGCAAAAATTGATTGCTGAGTTAACAATACGCGAAGAAATATCATCTTTATAGCTTCGTTTTAGACCTAAACCTGAAGTACCTGGTTTATTAGATGCCATTTTCACGATCACATACACTACGACGTAAACTACTCGTTAACGCAAGGCGATCATAATACGACTGACTTAATTTTATTAAATTGTAATACATACTTAGAATTGTTTTCGTATTGTAACAATTCTCGTATCGGAATAATAATTGGGATATTCCACTGCAATAGTAATAATCTAATTTAATGATATGTTATATTATTATTTAACATTATTAATGTTTATTTTGACACAAATATTGTATAATATAATATTTACGTCTTTTATGATTTATTTAAAATTGGAAATCATAGTTTTAAAAATATTTAAAAATTATATTTTATTTTATCTGACGATATTGTGCCATTCAGTAACGTTAGATGTGCCGTAAAAGGCACGCGTGCCGTATGTTGGTCATCCCTGATCTAGTTGGTACTTTTTTAAATTTTTAATTATATAATATTATTATATATTATTGGTATAATCTACGGTAATTGTCAAGTATATGCACCAAAGATTCATTTTTTTTTTTTTTTAGAAATAAATGATTTATCATTACTTTTAAATTCAATATACCCAGCATGCTAAGTGCTTTCCGGGTTTTTTTCTCATTTTTATTTAATAGTCGTCTATAGTCTAATGGGAATCGACGGTGTTTTCATGCGCAGAGTCCTCGGTTCAAATATCTTTACTTTCAATTAGTTTTTTTTCACTTTTTCAACTTTTTTTGTTTGTTATATTATATAACATTATCATATTATTATATATTATTAGTATAACCTACAGTATTTGTCAAGTATATGTACCAATGCTTTGCTCAGAATCATTTTTTTTTTTTAGAAGGAAATAATTTTTATTGCTTTAAATTTGAATATATGCGTCATCATTAGATTACCCTACATGTGAAGTGCTTTCTGGCTTTTTTATATTGTATGTATAATATATTTTTAAATTATCACCCAAAGTTTTTTCTTGACACAGAAATGTACGTAATCTATTATATTTTCATTTTTGAAAACAATATAATATAAGGTACGTACAAAAAGAATCGTTTTTCGAATGTAATGATTAAATGTTTTAATGAAAACTAAAAATAATAATATGCCTAGTTTCTATTTATATTCAAGAAAAATTATAAAAATTGAAGACATTGAATATGTTTAACCTAAAGTTCGTCATATGAAAGTAAAAATACTCGTATGTTCTATATGGTAAATTTTCAAAAATACATGCTTTAATTATTGCAATATATATAAAATGGGAACTTTTGAAACCCTTATTTATATTTTGAACTTTATGTTTTTGACCGATATACCGAGTTTTACAAGTTTCTACGTTGTTATATTACATTAAATATAAGGAACCCAATGAAATGAAACTTTATCAAAGTAAGAATTTTATTAAGAATGGAAAGTTTCATGTTGACACTCATGTTTTTAATTAATTTCAATAAGTACATTTTTCGTTAAAATTGATAATAAATAAATATAATATAAATAAATATTTCAATACTTACATATTTTATGATATTTTATTTTAGTGATACTATAGGTAAGTTATAAAGGTTTTTGACAAGGTTATTGAAACTGTGTGATAACAATGAAAAATATAAACGTCCAAAACTTTTGAAAATGAAACTTTGATTTTAATTAATTATTTGTTCGATAAAAGTGTTTACAGGAGCTTACAAAATGTATGTATGTACACTAAGATATATATATATATGAATACAGAATAATATATCATTCGATGACTTATTATAAATACAAATACTGAAATACGAAAAATTTCGTATACGTAAGTATGAAAACGTCTAATATGTACCGAAATAAGCTCTAAGGCATTTTCGAAAATTCTCATAAAGTACGAAAACAATAAAATGTTTATATATTTGTTATATGATTCCAAAGTTATTATATGAAATATGACTTACTTACTGTAGTACTGACTTATCAGTGTAAGCTAACATAATATGTAAAAGTATTAAAGAAATATTGTCTCAATAATTATAACATGTTTTTATTTTAATGTAGATAGTTTTGTTGCACAATTTGTAACATAACTGAATTTAAAAAAATAATAGTGCTAAAAAAAATTATTTAAAAACATATTAACATTTAGCTTAGAAAAGTTTTACGTTTTTGTTTATGATGAAATAAAAATACATGATAATATCTGCAGACCATTTTTCCTTTTCAATAATAATTATCATTTTCCCTAAACTATTAAGAAATTTATTTGATGTGAAATATTTTTACTCGGCTTTTACTACCTTCTGTGCACTGAAAAATTCAAAAAATACACTCTTGAAGAAATGTATTCTTTTGAGATATATCTAAGATATAGGTAATTTTTAATAAGTATAGGTACTATAGTTATATCTTATTTATATTCACATAATTACAAAACAACTTTTTCACTTTAGGGTAACGGGATAGGTACTAATGTTTTAGATAAAGTTTCATGATAACGACGGTGAATTATGGATGACGGTGGAACTTAAGTAATCTTGTTACTATTTTTCTACATTTGTTCATTTGTTTATGGTAGTAATATTTTCCATAGTGAAAAGTTACTAAATTTTAATTTAATTGCAGCTACAAATAGTTTAATGCAAGAACAGGTACCTAGATTTTAAACAATCGTTAGTGTTTAAAATACATTATACAATTAATATTTATTAAAATACAAATTTTAACCAAATAATTAATTACAGAATTATTTATATTTTAAACCTATAAGTGAAAAACCGTCATTAAAATTTTCTTTAAGATTCTGAAAAATAATTACAATAGTTTAAGTTTTATTTCTTTTTAAAAATACTGTTAAAACAATTTTTGATATGTTCCAATAATAGTATTATGCATTGTTTGAATTGAATAGGACCTTCTCAAGTATTTTGTAATATTTTGAGGTCACGCTTACTGAGTCTTACTAATTGTGTCTTCTTCTCGTTTGACTCTCTTCCAACTATTTGGGATTGACCAGTGTAGTGTAACAGACTAACAGTCTTAAAACCTAACAGTCTAGTCCTTGCTTAACTTGATTTTTCACATCCTTTTTATTTATACCAGTTCTCTTCAAATAACTCTTTATTATAACCCCCTCTTTTTCAGTCTTCTTCTTCTCTTTAATCCTACAAACATTTCCTTTACTAATTTTACTGTCTCCAGAAAACTTTCCTCCACACCTCAAGTCTAGTGTCAATTGTATTTAATCCTCACTCCTGCCAGCACTATATCATCTGCAAACAGCATGTAAGTACCATAGTACCTAACTCTGTATATGCTTTATTATTTCATCCATTACCGAGAAAAATAAGTAAAAACTCAAAACAGAACTCTGATGCACATTTACTTTAACACTAATGTCCTCAGTTTATTAATAATTAGATCAATAAATTTATTTATATTAAATATTTATACTAGATATATTTGTCTAACATCTTCCTAATTAAAAATATTTCATTTATATTAATAAATGGAGTTTTTCCTTGAATTAGTACCTTCTTAAAGAACTTTGACAACCATCCTATGCCTAAACTCCCTAATACTTTCATCACCGCTACTGGTATTCCATTCAGCCTTAGTGCTTTCTCATTTTTAATTTTTTTAACCTCTATATTTTTGCTTATCATATTAAATTCTCCATACCTAAATTGCACTTAATTTAATCTACTTCCTCTCTCGGGAATAACCCATTTATAGTTTTTTTTAATATTTTTCCCATCTCTATACCACTTTATTGTTCTTTGTTAATACTCCTATAGTCCTATCCTCATATTTTATATTCCATATGTTTTTAAAATATCTGTATTATTTTTATTTTTTTTTAACCAGCATATAAATATATTTCTCCCCCTTCTATTGCTCCTAATCTCATACACAATATTCTCTAATTTAGCTTAACTCATTTCACTTTTTGCAGTTTTACATAAACTTGTATAATCACTCATTCATCTCTCTGTCATATTTAAACGCTGTTTTATTTTTTATATTATTTTTTAAACTTTTTCACACCACCATATTTGCTTATATTCTGGCAGTTTGACATACTACATTACTACCTTTAATGTTGCCAATGACTTCCTTATGAATCTTCTTAACACCATTCTTACCACATACCGTTTATACTCAAGTCCATTCAGGTTTTTATAAATAATTTTTCATTTTCACAAATGAATTTCCATCATCTAATTCTCGGTTCTTTATCAATATTTTTATTTTTCTACACCCAATCTCTGCAACAATCAACCTATAATGTGTTGTCACGCTTTCACCTGGGATTACTTTACAGTCCTTAGACTATTTAAATTCCTTCTCCTTAGTATAAAATCACTCCAGTAACGTTAATACTGTAGTATTTAATGTAAACGTCTCACGTAAAAAATTTAGTAATTTTCCTAATTTTAGTAGGTATGAAGTGTTTGTTATATTGATTGACAAATCTTGGTTTAAATTTTAAAGATTTAACGAAAAAAAAAAAAGAGTTCTGTAAATGATTATAGAATATAAATATGCTATAATTGATAAATTATAATATTAAATATTATAAAATGAATGAATCTAGAATAAAATCCCTTGATATGAATTTGCGGTAGGACGAAATCCCCCCCTTCCCAGAAATAAATAAAATGAAAGTGAATGGAAACTGTAGTGAAGCATGAATATTAAAACGAGTAGTTGATTTTTTTTTTTTATACCACTCCTATACCCCCTGACTTCTCTATAGTATTATTCATTTTATTATAATTTATTATAAATGTTGTCTAAAGATTGAAAGAGGTTATATAACGAAGAAAATAATAACACCAGAAAAGTAATAATATTTGTATAAACTTTAAAGAAAAAAATATGTCAGATATAATATAAATAAATATTAATATCGCATTTTCATTTGTGCTTAAAATATATGGAAACGTTTTTATTTTACGTGTGCGTATTTAATACATTTCTATATCCCTTTGCATCACATTATATTGTTTCATTTTTTCTGGGGTATTTTGTCCATTTACCACAATGAATTACTATCATTGAATTTTAGAAAATTTGCCATTTTTCGGTTGTCAACATCAGAAAATACTAATAATACCAAATAATATTAATATACCTATAATTTCTGGTGTTCGATTTTTCGAACTATCGATCTCTGGTACGTCTGGTAACTATGATCATGATACATAACATCTAAATAGATTTATAACCATATAATAAACCAAATCAAATTTGACTCACACTTAAAATTGCACTAATTTTAAATAGAATACATTTTTATAGTTTAAAATTGTTCTACTAGTTTACAAGAGAAATTGCTATGGTAATTATTAATACATGGAAAATAAATAAGTATAGAAATACAAATCATGCTCCCGAGGAAGCAAATGGTAGCCATGATCATGTAAAGTATCCAGATAACCTAAACAAGCGATTAAAAATTTTTTAATTTAGTTACATATGATATTGATTTACCATAATAAAACATTAACAGGGAAAAAACCAGAATGGTCATTTTTTTTTTCTAAATTGAGATTTTGGTACCTAAAAATTTGTGATGGCGTAATGTATCTTTTAATCCATCGAACCTGGAAAAAAAATATTTAAGTCGAGAGTTACGGCTATTAGAAGTCTTGATGTACTAGAAAATAACCAGGTAATTTATAACGTTTTAAAATTAAAAACACGATTTTCTCAGTTTACAAAAAAATGACTATTCTGGTTTTTTCCCTGTACCCTTCAATTTTTAGTTTATTCTGATAGAATTTAAATTTCTAGAAACAAATATATAAATAACATTATAACATAATATATAACATTTTATTATACATTTTGAATCATTAATTTAGATATGGTTTTAATTTATTAGGAAAATTGATGCTCTATTGTATATATGTCTCAGCCTTGATCGGATCTAGAAACATAAATAAAGAATAATTAATACTCTTAGAATTTTAAATTATAAAAAAAAACCATTTATATATTATCTATACATTTTATGGATACAAGGGCTTTAATATCCATTCCACATATTTTAATGTTTAATTCTTATTTACCTACCTACAAGTTATTCATTTTACATTTTACATTTTACAATGATAGAAAAAACTAAACATTATAAAAAGTTGTTATTTACTACTAATTATTAAGTATTTCTTATTAAAATATTTATAATACATAAATATATTAATAATATAAATTATACGTAATTCATGGTATAATCGATATAATATAATAATTATATTTTTAAAAGTTGTGTTTTTTAATGGACCATTTAAAGTAAATTAGTTTAAGCATTAAGTTTATAAATGGTTTTAACATCAAGGAATATTAAAATAAAAATTAATAATTCAAAATAAAAAGGAATACAATTAAATGTTATATGATATAAATATAAAAATGCAATCTAGACATATCTATAAAAAAATATATATAAACCTATACGTATATGTAATGTTCAACATATTATTTATATTATTATAATTCTTTTTAACTGGATTTGTATCATTATAACTTTTAAATATATAAAAATCTATACAGCTATATTTGTATACCTACTATTTTACCTATCTATAAAATTAATTTTACAATGTTAGTATCGTATTCCAATATTAAAATTGTTCTACGAATATGGAATTAATAATATTACAATTACAATTATTTGGCGGACAAAAACATTTTTAACGACCTTCAAAACGTTAAAAATGACAAATAATAATAAATATATAAAAAATATCAATATATTTTGACGACTTTAATTTGTCATATTTATAATACTTAGTTTAATTTATAGGAAAAATGTAAAAAAAAATTTACACGGTACGAACAACGGAAATATTAGTTTCACTACTAGAACAACTTGCTCACGAACACATTTAAATGCTTTATATATTTTGTTAGTTTTCTATCTGATGAGGTCGAGAACGCGTGGGTTGTGTAAATGCTTGGTTTAGGTAGGTAGGTCGTTCGAAACTGGAAAACGCTGCAAAAATTTGTGAGGTACATAATATAACGTACTTCTGCAGGCAAGACGCAATAGACGATGGCGGCCTTCTTTTTAGATTCTGAACGTAGCGAGAAAGCTTATGGTTTTATAATGATGTTTATTTTATTTATTTATTTATTTATTTATTTTTTTTTCTGTAAACACTTTTTCTACCAGAAGAAGTGCTCCGATCTTTACACTCATACCCGGTTTCCGGTAACAAATTGCATCTTGTTGGTACTTTTGAGAGGTCATTTTTCGATTTTCATAATAGTTTTTTAATGCGTAAGCAAAAACTACCAAAAAATTATGAAAAATACGATTTCGTAAAATTGAGAATTTTAATTTCGTCGTAATTTCGAAAATAATGACTTTATAATCTTGAAATTTTTATCAAATATTTAGTTTAGTAATATATTTACGTTAATTAAGTTTTTTTTTAATTTTTTTTAAATTTTGGTATATTTATAGACATTTTTAGTTTTCGAGGTTTTTAAGTCCTAAAAAGAGTAATTTTCGGTTTTAAGTTCTGAAAATTTTATACAGCGTTAAATATACGTTACTCTAACTAAATTCAAAAAATCTTAAAAATCCGATGTCACAATTTTTTTTTATAGTCATTTTAATTTTTTCTGCAAAATTATCAATTTTGAGGTATTTAAGCCCAAATAGTTGGTAAAATGAGATTTTAAGACCTGGGCAAAAATTGTGATTTTCAATGATAAATAACACGACTAAAAAATATAATAAAAATAACAGCATCGATCGATCCCTAGAAAAAAAAATGATATGAGTTATGTATACTACACCGAAGCTATCGCTCAGAATCGTTTTATTGAATGCAATGATTTATCATTGCTTTAAAATTCAATACATCCATCAAAGTACCCTGCCCATTAGCGAAGTGCATCCCCCAATACTGAAACCCGACGAGCGAAGTGCTTCCACAACCTACTGACCGGCTTTTTTCCTTTTATAATCATTCACTTTGTGCACTCTATGCGATCACTATGAGCCAAAACCGCACGACTGCCTATAGAAGTGACAATGTGATGAACCATAGAACACTGATTTCCGTACTTGAACTTAACGTAACTAAACTTCAAAGGTAGGAAGGGCATTAACAGTGCCTGTAACATCTCACAGATGTACATGGGCACTCACTAAATTACGACTTCGCGTGTCTCAGCGTAACAACTATGTATGATATCTCGCTGAGATTAACATTTGCACACCGGGCACTCACTATCCTGGCGAATCCCAAACACCGACCTGACACGTCCTTGACTGGCGAAGCATAACGCTGCCACAGCCACCCCGACAGTTCCGATCTAGCTCCGGCCCAGTGGCAAAACATTTTCGGGGAAGGCTATAATGGGATGATAAGCAAAAAAAAAATAATAATAATAAATGTCATAGATAGCAAATAAAAATCACAGACTCCTTCATAAGAGCGAATGTATCATATTGTATTTTATTATATTATGTATTAGGTTGGAAAACGGCCACACTGATTTTGCATTTTTTCCGTACATATATATAGTAGGTACCTCTTCGATAAAAATAATTATAGTGAAATCAGATTTAACCTGACGAACTTAGTTTGGAAGTTTTGCGCTTTTGAAGTTCACGAATAGATTACTCTATAGACAATCTAGAACTTCTCGATAAAGAAGTTTACTACCTAGTCATTTTACTATATTGCACCGATAACATTTTATTTTGCTTGTTTCATCACAATTATTATCTTCATTGAAAACTACAGAAAAAAATGAAGTAGGTGTCGGTGTGGCTATTAAACTGCATTTATAATCAAAGTTTTCAGTTGTTTTTACTTTACCGGACCAATTGTAATATTGGCTACCCGCTTGAAAACTCACAACCATAATTAACAGCACTTACGTAACTATAGATCTAAAATCTAAAATTTTTAGGGGGGTTTCAGCTGTTAAATAATTAATTTATGAAATAATATAATAGAAAACGATAACAACTATACATATTCTGTTTTGAAATAAAACAAAAAAAATAAATCATAGATATTCTAGTTATTTGATGGAAATAGGCTTTCGAGGAACCCGGAAATGAGAAAAAAATATTATTATCATAACCCCATCCCCTTATTTTCAATCGAATCATTATTTGAGACCCCGTAATATATTTTTTCCCAATTAAATTTAAAATCATGTATTTTCCAAATTCAATGAATAACACTAAATCTAATAAAAGAATGTACACAGATTTTTATACATTTTAGGTAGGGTATTACATGAAAAAAATTCCATTATAATTTACCCAATTATTTATAATTGTATATAATACAAATATAATATAATATAATAATTTTACGAAAAGGTTCACCAATAAATATGAGTTGCACGTAACCTAAAATAGTGAAGTCTGGTCAGAATTTATCTTGTTTGTTCGATCAACATTTAATCGTAAAATAATTATGTTTTCCAAGAATGCTATATTATAATATTAATATTATTATACACTAAATTTTGCACACCATTTCTATAAATTACAGAAATACCTACATTTAGGGTCAAATTTACTTGACTTGCTACCAAGAAATTTCGGCGGACAAAATTGGAAGTTTATACATATATGTAAAATAATATTCATGAATTCTAATTTATAAAATGCTAATTTCATGGAAAATATAGAATAATATTATATTATTATCAACTATAAAACCAATAGTTACTGGATTCTTTCCCCGATATTTTATAAAAATATATATTATTTATAACCTGATGATGATTTAAATTATCGAAACAAATTGTTACCTGTAATGTTTTTTTGAATAAACTGTGCAGATTACAGATTTTTTTAATAAATTGAATTTTTAATTTTATATATAGAAGTATATATTGTGATAAAAAAATTTATATTTTAAACAATCATTGTAAGTAATAAAGGAATATTTTGGTTTTAATTTTTTTTTTTTTTTTCTGATGGTTTTTATAATTTTAGTATCAATGTTTGGAGCCTCAAACATTTTCTGGTTTTATAAGAATAATATTTTAAAGTTTCGGTTCTGATTAGAACAGATTTTTAAACTGAAATTAACTTAAATTAAGTGTTGAACTATAATATTAAACGATTACAGGTAAATAATAGATTAGGCAAGCAGATTAGTAATAGATTCATTTTAAAGGTTCTTATAAATAAATACGGATATGAATATTATAATAACAAAATAATGATATTCATAAAATCTGTGTAAATAATTACAATTTTAGGTTCTGATTCCGATTTTATATTACAGTATTAATTATACTATTACTATTACTAGGTACTACTACTAATACCATTTTAATTTAATAACCGGTTGTTCAGAAACCGATTCTTCTTAATTCAATTGGGCATTTAACAGATATATTTTTAGTTTTTCTCAGATTACCATATAAAACAAATAATAACAAAAATAAATATTGGGAGTTGGGACAAGTTTTGAAAATTGTTCTACATGAGGATAATATCCTAATATTATAATTTCCATTTATGATTATTCCGAGTTTTAGAGCAAAATGTGTACAATTTTACTAGAATAATGAGAAAAAGTAACGAAATCGTAAAAGAATGGTGCAGTCCTATCAGATTGAAAATGCAAAAAATTTACATCTGGGTCATTGTAATTCGTTTTAATGAAATATTACTATATTATCGCCTACATTTAATATGTAACAAACTGATAGATTTATGTGTCTTACGATTTGTAAGAACCAAATAAAAGTTATAAATATTATCATATTAACACCGTATAATGTATAGTATATAAAATATACACATTTTATATGATTTTTTATTCTTTGTTTATTTTTCCTGTAACGCTGTAAATAATTTCATCGTAAACCGCTGGAAAACGGGTCACGTGCATTTTTGAAGTGTACTTTTTTTCTCTTTTTTTACGAACGTATATCTATTCCCGGAGGGTACATTTTTATATTCTGCTACAGTTCATACGGCTGATATCATTACGTTTGAAATGTCGTTCTGGAAATAAAATGGATCAAAGCGAACTAAAAACCAACTTTTTTTTTTATCTCTTATATCACACCATTTTTCAATCATATTAAATATTTAATGAAATATTACGATTAGCAGTTATTATAAATAACTGAGATATGATTTCGACAACCTTAAAAATTATGTGTAGGTACAGGAAATGACCAAGAAAAATGTTAAATTGTTTTCCAATTTTAAAATAATTTTTATTAGAGTAATGCGTAAATGATAAAGAATAAAAAACCATTTTGCATAAAAGTATTCTATATTATTAATTAATATATACTTAAATTAAAAATAATTAATAATCTTTTTTTATATACAATATTTAATTATTATGAATTGCCAGTACCTATTTATCTAAACATATTATATAATATATAAAAGTTGTATACGAAATAAAATTGTTTACAAAAAATGACTTAAATATTGAAATGGAAAAAATAAATTTAAAGCCAAGCATTTAGAAAAATGGAAATAATTGCCAACATATTTATTGCACCTACTACTCGTACATATCGAATTTGTAACCAAGTATATAAACATTATACAACTCTATAGTAATAAGCTCTATAGGTACCTGATAATAAGACATAATTTAAATGTTCCATAATTATTGCGGAAAATAACAATAAATTTAAATATTATAATATAATATAGTAATAATAGTAACCAAGATTTAAGATAACATTAAATTTTATTCATATTATCTTATATGCTTTTGTGTTTTCCGGCCATGTGACGTTGTGGTCTTTAAATTTTAACACAGTAATTTTCTACACGTGTGTTCGTATATAATCCAATCGCAGTATTTGTGGTAACAATATAATATCAAATTATATTCCGCGATAAAAGTAAGCCAAGTACATTTGAAAAACAATATACTCGTATAGTATAGAGGTGTGCACGAGGCATTTATTAGACGCACATACTCCCAAGCAAAAAGATAGAGATATATTTTATACCAAAGAGGTCGTTTCGTTAAAAGGAGATCACGTTTTATAAGCATCCAGATTTTAAAGGGTCCTGTAGAAGACGATTTTTTTTTTCTTTTGTTTTCAGGATAAATAATATTAATAATAATATTTTGGTGTTAAAGTTCTAAAATCAATCCGGAGTCATTTATTTACAATCTAATAAGTAGACATATTTTTTTAAACAAATATCGTGATTACGCTACAATAAAAAAATAGTATTCGCAAAGGAGTAAAGGACTATTTTTAAATTATTTTTTAAATATTTATAAATAACTGGATTTTCATTTTTTTTTAAATTTCACAAAAATTACGTATATGTATAATGAACCAGGTCTGTGGCATCTTTTTAATGACCTTATGACATAAATTATGTTATATTGTTATTTAATCACTAATCAGTAATCACATATTTATTTTAAAACACAAATTTACGAAAAACAATCAAAAAGACTTTTCAAAGTAGTTACACAGTTACAACATAACTATATTATATAATTTGTGGATTACAATATTTCGGAGACAATCTCATCGGGGTTTTAGAATTAATTATTTTTAATATTTTTGAATTTTTTTAAAAATCTCTGTAACATGTCTTAATTATTATGTATAATTTTTTTAAAAAACAACGTAGCGTCGTCTTCTAAACATTGTATTTTTTATATTTTTGAAAAGATGAAATAAACCCTTAAATAAATTTTTAATACCCTTTCATTTGTTTTGCGCGAACATAATTTTACTAATGAAACTCATTGGTGTAATTTTTCTCTTAACAAGAGTATAATAATATAATGAACGCTGACAATATATATTATGTTAAATCATTAAACTTGTGTTGTTGAATTTTTAATCACAACATCATACTATATTATACATATATATATATATGAGTACAAGACCAAAATTGTGAAATTTTAAATGCATATAGGTACACGTACAACACACGGCTATAAATGAAATGAATAGTCTTTTTACCAAAATAATATATATTTCACAAATACATTGACCGCTCCAAATTCCGTCAGTCATCGTCTAAACGTTTTCTACAATTAGATTTTTTAAACTTGGACTTCTTAAAAGATATTGTTTCGGTCGATTCATTTTTCGTTATGGGTCCCACACTCCCAACTACCTTTTCCTTGAACGTGTGCTCTTTTTCTTTGACGCTCGGCACCTTGATCGCCACAAATTCCTGTTCAGGTAATTGCAGATCGATTACTGGTTGCGGACTGTAAAACAAAATCATACGAGTGGTACTCATATTATTTACAATCACAATATTGATTACGGTTGGTTTCAAAAAATAAATATATAGATATGTATTTTAATATAAAACAATTTTCAAAAAAAAAAAACGTTACCAATTTTGAGCTACCTGTATTTATAGTAATACTAGATTTTGAGATTCTCATACTATATAAGTGTAATTCTACATTTTAAAACGTGAACATTTAATACAAGTTAATAATACACGTTATACACGATGATAGTTACTATGCTAGCTATATAGATCAAAAATCTTGAAAATCGATAATCGCACTACATATTATAATAACTATATTTTAAGTTTTTCGGTAAAATATATTGTTTTGGTGTGAAATGATAATCAAATGAACGCAATTGATTTTTGTTATTGTAATTTATTCGGAAGATTATTATTTTAGAAACATAAACCAAACTAAATTTACATCGAATATGTATTTATTTACCATATATAAAGAGGACACCGCTATACCCGCATTTGCCGTCTCCCTCTCACTAAATTAAATCATAGGAAACTTACGGTTTGAATTCTTATCATAACTTCGTCAATTCTAATATTAAAGTAAATTTACCTATAACCTATACTATTTATAGACAAGAATATTATCTATTCTATAAGGTTCTCTTTTTCGACGTTATTTTTTAAATTTTAAAGAGAATTATATTTTATTTATTTTAATTAAGTACCTATATTGTACGACATCCAAAACATGAAAAAGTTCATTTTAGTGTGGGAGGGGTTATAGAATCATTTCCTCCCCACCATCGTAAAAAATCACAAACCTCGAATTTTTTTGCGCGAATATTTAGTATGTAATTTGTATGAATTTTTATGCGCAATCCCGGAATTTGTACGACATCCAAAACATGAAAAAAGTTCATTTTATTGTGGGAGGCTGTAGAAACGTTTCTCGATCCCACCCCCAATCTTAAAAAATCACAATTCTTGATATGAAAAAAATCAATATATTTAAATATACCTAGTGTTTTTTTTAGAATTTCTGTCCAAAATAAATTAAAAAGACTGGTAATATTAAATTAGCAATACCAGTTAATTGTTCTAAATACTTATATTGTGTAAAATAAAAATTCGATTACTATTTTGATCGTATCTTTTACGGTCATTGGTTTTTTCTGGAGATTATCGTATAGTTCCCAATTTTTATCTCCTCTTTTCACGTAAGCCATATAGTCATATATAGTCAATTTATTATCATAGGGTAACCACGAGACTATTCACTCAATGACATAATTGTAAATAAATTATTAGGTACACAATGTAATTCAGCGCCAATCACATTTTATAATCCAGTATTCAAGGAGTATTAAAGGGGTTATGCATAGGCAACTTTCCTGTACACCGTCTTTTGTGATTATCAATCAATTGATATTAGTGTGTATACAACATAATATACTGTACACAAGTATAACCAATTACTCGCATAAAACACATAGCAAAAATATATATAGGTACTTACTTATACTCGTATTATGAAAAAACTATTCAACTAATTTCTTTGAGATCAGTATTCAAATAGTAATGTTTCTGTTGTAGTATAAAATCCAGGATTGGGCATACAAAGTCATACAAATTACGTACAAAATATTCGCGCCAAAAAAATTAAAGAATTGTGAATTTTCAAGATAGGGGTGTTGGAGAAACGTTTCTACAGCCCCCTACACTAAAATCCACTTTTCTTATAGTTCCGGTGCCATACAAATTCCTGTATTGGGCATACAAATTCATACAAATTATATACTATATATTCGCGTAAAAAAATTCGAGGATTGGTATAGGGTTATAGGGGTATAGAGGAAAAATTTGAGAATAGTTTACGAATTTGTAAGTAAAACCGCATGACGAATTAGTGATCGGCGTGCATTTTAGTAAAATATGGGTTAAACCTAGATTTGTGGAGATTGAACCGGCTTTTTTTCAATTCAATTTCAAGCCTTTAAAATATTTTAATCAAACTCTAACTTGAATCTTAAAAAAAACTTTTTTTATTCCCTTATACTTAATTTTTGTTATACAAATGAAACACAAAAAAATTTGATCCATTTATAAAATCACATTTACACTGTAACAGCCCGAACAGGTAGGTTTTATTAAACTATTAAGTAGGTATATCATTACATAAAAAAAAAGACGGTTCATCGCCGAACGCGTGGTATAAAGAACAACGACACGCAAAATAGATGTATAATACAACGCCGGACATCTAACGGACAAAACTCGCCGAAAGGAAACTACGCGCGCGCCAACGACACGCGACGCCGCACGACGACGAGAATCTGGTAGCAAGCCGGCGTAATACACGACCAAGACGCCGCTATATAACAACAAGAGATGGCGCTGAATAGCAACAACGACTAAAAACGAGAAATTGAAACAACGATTAGGTAAAGTTAAAAAAGACTTTCGTGG